>CALYDF020003983.1:0-23630 GCA_944474145.2 Dicrocoelium dendriticum
ATCTATTAAGAGAGACCGCGTATCCTGGTGGTCTCGTCGTGCAACAGAGATGGAAATGGCCGCTGCCGTAGGTAACCATCGTGAGTTATTCCGTCTTATACGGGAAACGGGCAGCAGGAGACCTGGTGTTAGTGAAACTATACGTGATGAGAGTGGACAGCCTATCCACAACTTATCAAAACGCCTGGAACGTTGGGCTGAGCACTTTGAAAGGCAATTTAATCGGTCGGAATTGTTAGATTTCTCACCGACCAATGATCGCCCTGCTCCGTGGGCTGTTCCTTTGGATCCATCCTCTCGCTCAGAAGTCGAACATGAGAGCAAACTGTTGAAATTAAATAAAGCCGCGGGACCTGATGACCTTCCTCCAGCCCTCTTCAAATTCGGGGACTTGCTCTTGTGGATGATTTACACGCGTTACTAGTGAGACTGTGGGAGCATGAAAACTGTCCCAACCGATTGGAAGCCGCTCCATCATAGTCCCAATTTTCAAAGGAGGCCTCACGATCGGAAGTGCGGCCAAGCCATAGAGGAATGCAGTCTGATCTCCATCGCCTCCAAATTGCTTGCACTGTCATCCTTACAGATGACTAGCACTCGTGAAATCCATATTGTGAAGAGCAAGCGGGATTTCGTCCGTGTCGTAGGCCTGCATGACCACATCTTCACCTTGCGTCAGTTGTTGGAGCACCGTCACATATATTGGCGGCCCACCGTTGTCGTGTTCCTCGATATCAAAGTTGCATTCGATTCGGTGGATAGCGTACACCTTGGGATTGTCTACTCAGGAAAGGTGTATCTGAGAAATATGTCAAAATTATCCGAGCATTATATGCGCTTAGTTCGGACAGGGTGATGCTCAAGGTAAGTTGTCGTCGCCCTTTTAATAGGCTCCAGCGGGTGAGAAATGATTGCCCGCCGTCACCTTTCCTCTTCAACTGTCGCCTATTGACTGAAGTCATGGAAATCGCGTTTACAGGGACACGACTTAGAAGGTCGTGATCTAGCTCGCCCAGGAGAACGGACTTCTTGTCTTAGGAGTATGCTGATGATATTGCCCTAATCTGTGACAGCTCACAAACGTGCCAAGCGGCACTGGACAGATTAGCACTAGCTGTCCGTCACTTCGGGCTTTGCTTCGCACCCTCGAAGTGCAAAGCTTTCCTCCAAGATTGGTCTGGACCGCCTCCTACGCTGACCGTTGGTGGGGATCAGCTAGAAGTCGTTTAAAACTGCAACTACTGGGAAGTTGTATCAGCGCCCGTGGGATTGAAGACGAGATCACGAACGGTATAGCAAAAGCTGGGGGCGCTTTTGCTAAAATTCGCCACTTATGGCGCAGGCGCGACATCACTCTCGCTCTGAAGGGTAGAGTGTACAATGCAGCGTACGTACGACCCTACTGTACGGTTGTGAAACCTGGCCGCTTAAAGCAGCGGACCTGAAGAGGCTAGTTACGTTCGACCACCGGTGCCTTCGTAATTTAGCTCACACTGGGTGGGAACACCGCGTGAGCAAAGAGCGAGTTCGACGCCTTGTTTAAGGCACAGGAAAAGGAACTGAACCGCTCAGCACCGTTATGTCACGCACCAGGCTCCGATGGCTCGGCCACGTTACGCATTCCAGCCCATCAACTGCCGGGACGTGCGTTTTTTGCTTGCCGTGGTGTGGATGGAAGCAGAGGAGGGGTGGCCAAGCGATATGACTTGGTCCAGAGGAATGAAGACTTCACATCTGAGCTGGCCTCGGTTGGAGCGTCTCGGCTCCCTGGTTGGGTCCGAAAGACGATGAACACGTTTGGATGGACACACTTGCTTATATGGCTAGGAGCCGACCTCTAGTTGCGTTCGTGCTGTGAGTTTCTTTGTCCACCCCATCCACTTAGCCTCCCCCTCCAAACCACGATCCTCATTATTTGCCATATATAATTTTGCATAGTAATTTTTTTCTGGTGCACAGCAGTCGGCTGATAGCTTTACCGGAACGATGCCCATCCGTTACCGGTAGCTCAGACCAGCTTTCACCAGTTGTTTTCTTTTTCTCTGTCATTTTTTTTTCTTTGTATTTCGGCACAGTAGCTGAGGTGTTCCCCACCTCTAGGTAACGTGTATGATGATGGTTAGGTGCTCGTTGCAGTGTCTTCGAGTGCCAAGCGTGTGTCTGGATTTCGGCAAGCAAACTGACGGTGGTGGAGAGTTTCAGAGCATCTGTCTTCAAACACGGCACTCCACGGCCGACCGGTTTCGTCCTGATTTAGGCTCTTCAGGTAGTGATAGCCTGAGTTGAAGCAGGAAGCAGACACTCAGTGGCTAACAGATTTCATCGTAGTCACTGAGCCGGAGCGTTAGAAGCTGCGCTTGATACAGCCATTAGAGGTTCATTTTTTGGTTTTAGAGTGCAGTATTAGGGGAAAGCAGCTCCGAAACTCTCCACTTCGCATGTGGTCCCAGTGATCGAAATGGTATAGGTTTGTTTCAAGACAAACGGTAGCCACAGTCGAGATTGCGTGTCGGTAATCCCGATACACGGTGGGTGCTTCAAAACCATATAATGTCCTTGATCATTTTGTTGAGGTTTTTTATACATATTATGCAACTACGCAGCTTTTTCCACATCAGGCTGAACTGTATAAGCTAAAGCTTCTGCTTAACTAAGGTCCGTAAGTTATGCACTAAGATAACACATTGCTGACCACATATTTCTTAGCCGGTCTCTGGTCGATACTGTAACGTGTGGTATTCATTATGTACTTTGTGTCAAGGGAATTTGTGTGGGAAACTCTGACATAAGGTACAAATGTTAACGCATTGGAGCTACTCAGATAAGAAACTAGTGTGGTTTAGGCATAGTTGCGTTTAGTGAAGACCCATAGAGCATTTTTTGTGACCTTCAAGTCACAGCAACAGTATTCTGACAAGGACATTCTATTGCTTTTATCTGCAATGAGGCTGGTTTCTATCAGCGTTAGTAACCAACTGTATCACTTTGCTTGCAGCATTTTAGTCCCAACAATATCTGCATGTTCACTGATGTCTAGGGAGCTAAAATACATCAATGATTAGTCACAGACAAGAAAAAGGGAACAGCAACAATATGAATTTGAAATAAGCCGGTTTCGATATGGCATCCAAAATTCATGATTTGGCATTTCGATGTAGGGAAGTTCATTTGCCGGGTTGCAATCTAGTACTCTATGGTTGATAAACCTCATTTCATGTCAGCTAATTCTGTTGCCTAATGTGATGGCTGGAGTTTATACACAACATTTGAAATATATGTAGTTAAACATGATTTTTCCCATCATCTGACAGTTCCAAGACCATGTAGGTACAATAAGAAAGTAAGGGGTCCCAGGGGATTTCTTGAACCAATTCGCATGTAAAATGAAAATTATAGTGTTGCTCATTCAAAAACTGGCACCCCAAGACCGCGGTTTCGTCCTACTTGGGACTCATCAGGCTATCATCAGGCTGTCTCCAACTGATGAGTTCCAAGCAGGACGAAAGCGCGATCTTGGGGTGCCAGTGTTGGGATCAGCAAACCTATAATTTTCATTTTACTTACGGTCTTTTTGATCGGAATGACCGAGGTCCATCTCAATTGAACCGAGGTCTCAATAGAGGTTGCTTGTGGCAACCCAACCGCCAGCGGATTTTTCAAGTCCAACTTTTCCATTCGCACGTAACGTTTTGGGGCGTAGAGGTGAGCTACTTTTTGTTGATGGCATCTAAACGTTTCGCGAGAAGGGTTGCGGCACCCGGTTTCGGATTTGTCTGTCACTGTGGCCAGCCACAGGACGCCTGCGCCTCCGCAGGAAACATGGGTGGTTTGTGCTGCACCACGCACAGCTCTAACCACACACCGCATATCCAGTGTGAACCTGAACGAATAAGATCGGGAGGCATGTGAATGGAAGCCGCGTATCATCATTGGAGCCTTCCCACACTCCTTCACAGGCCAGCAGCGCGCTCTATCTGGGGAATCAAGCGCACACAAGGCGGTGGTTGGATCGTGGTCCGCTCTACACTCTGTGCATGGAACCACTCTCGGAACCTAGTATGGCACAAGGACCGTCCCCTCTAGCAACGACCAACTGTCTCCTGGAGCCAGTATGGACGAGGTAGTAGGTAACAGGCAGGTAGGCATCTTGTCAATATGCGCATCAAGCGCAGCCACACCGGGGATGTCAAGCAACAGCCAATCACTTAATATGATATGATCAAATAATATGTAGAGAAAATTTTCCGGAAGTAAAACGTGCGGCACTCTTCTGTTAACTTTTCTGCTAAAATTTTCCTCAAGAACTAACTGTTTCAGTTATCAAATAAAGTATATCTGTTAAAGCATACGACAATGCGGACATAACTCTTCCCTAAATTACCAAATGAAATAAGTTGGTTAGCAATAAATCCGCGACAAGTACTAAATGTCCACAAATTAATCAAAATATGCTACAAACGCGATAAAGTTAACGAATCTAACCACAATTAGCTTAAGCAAGGTGGCCAGTTAATAAAAGATGAACAATGTACAATGATTTAGCACGGGATAAAAGCAAGTGCTTAACACGTCCCGTAGGATGGTTGGGGTGGATATGATAAAATCAAAATAATTCTGCGTCAGCTACCGAACGTTTGTCGAGATGCATACTTTGATAAATTACATCAGTGTAAAATTATAAAAAATTCGAGCGTAAACGTTCAGAAATACACTGGGGTGCAGTGGGGTTGTGCGTTGAACGCCGGCTCTGTCATGTGCTTGGATGGAAACACAAATTCATCGCTCGTAAATATATAATGCTGCCTATTTACCGATAAGCAGTTTACGATCCATAGGTGGGTGCGTTCATTCGTACATCGCGGTGGTAGCATACTTTCCATACCTTTAAAAACATAGTTCAAAAATTTTCAGAGCATGCCTTTTAGTAAAGGTCAGCAACTTGATCACACAGAGTACATTCCTTTAGTAAGAATATTTGTACTACTGTTTCCAAGTTGGTTTCGAAGTGAAGCATGGTGATAGTCAATGGTAGGGGGGGAGAATAGGTGACGCAAGCGCAAGTTTGTTTGTATGGACAATGCTAAAAGAAAACCAAGCGCGTTGTAGGCTTCCGGCTTTTCATATCTTATTAAGGCCAAATTCACTTAATGTTTCTAGAGATAGCTGTGAGCCACTTGGATTGTTTACATTCGCTATAGGTACTGAAGTCTCCAGAGATGTGAGGAATTTGGAGAGATTTGCGCTCGCACATACCTGCAATGGGTTTGCTTCCACACAGTTTAGCTCCAAATGAAGGTCGTCCGCATTTCAAGTTTTGCAACATCTAAGAGCAACAGATAGCCACAGCTGCGCGTAAGACAGGTAAAGGGTTTCCGCAGTCTAATTTGTGATATTGTCGGTGAAGATACATTTGTCCATAAAAGTGCATGGAAAGTTGTTCTTCAGTCTTCCCGGACAAAATGGATCCAATAAGAGACGACAATAACGATTAGCTTAACTCAAGGTTCAGTAGGGCCTCATGACCAGTTTAGTAAGTGACTATTGGAAATTTTCCAGACCTATTCTCTCTTAATTAATTAGCTGCGAATGATGGTGCAATACTCCAGAGTAAGTCTTACTATGGAGTTGGAATAACGTGAGTGGCATTTCAAGCACGGAACAAATTCTAGTGACATAGCCTTATAGCTGTCTGGCTTTTGCGATCTGGTAGCGAAGATGTTAAGAGAAATTAGAGGAATACGAATACCTAAGTTACAAATCCCAAACTACATCATAAATTGGAATCGCGTGACTGGAACTTGTGATAGTCTTCCGGATGCGATATTTGCAATCAAATACGTAGGATTTTATTACGGAGAACTACACTAACTGGGGTTTATTCAGTGCCGAATGATTTTCATACATACTTCAAAGTCATCGTTGTAATTGGTCAGATCGAACTGAGAAGACAAGTTTGACGCCACCTGCCGACAGGAATATGCGTCTCTCTTTTATGCGGTCGCACACATTGTTTATGTAGATTATGAAAAGTAGCGACCCAGCCACACTTTCTTAAACGACATCCATGGTTATTCGCTTTGGCATAGAGTACTGCCGGTCCATTCTGTCTCTTTGGCAGCGCTCGTTTCGGCATGAGTTGAACCAGTTTAGGAGAGGATTTCAAATACTGTATAACCCTAGCACAGGCAACAGTGGCTTGTGGGTAACGCGGTCGAATGCCTTTTGCACGTTCAAGAGAATTATGAAAGCTATCAATCCGATCAGAAACACGATCGAAGAAGTATAATTGGCAGGTAACAGAGGAGCACCTTAAAAGAAAGCCATGTTTTGGGTGATTGATCAGGTTCAGTGGTTTAAGCAAATGAATAAGTCTCATCTTGCCCATTAATTTCAGGGTGTATTTTCACCGATAGCATGACATTTCGTTTTTCTGGCAACTTCATGTTTTGGAATTATGATAGATTGCTTCCACCCAGGTAGGAAACAGCCGGTAGTTAGATAGTTTGAAGCTGTCGAGTAACAACAGAGACGAATTGTCACCACCGAGTTCTATGACAGCTGGGGAAATACCGTCTGGGCACTGATGGGTTGATGAATGTTTGGATGCCATGACCATTTGATCTTCTCTCAGTGTCGCTGGGATAATACCAACTAGTTCATCCAACAGAACTATGGTAGAATTAGGGTAAAAGAAGCCAAGGCTTGACGGTTTCCGTGGGATGGTTTATGTGAAATACGGTACAACAACGAGGAACCACATAGTCCACGTTAAAACAAGCAGCTCGGATTTCGTGGAAGTTGGTGAGCAGAATATTTGTCTGTGTCTTGTCGTCACTCCATAAACGGAAATCAAATCAAGTAATGTAGATGGTGTAATGCATCGTCTAATCGATATTTTTTTCAAAATCGGTAACGCAAGCACATAAGTGACACAAGCCGTAGAAGTGTTTCACAGCAGACAAGTTCGAAGCGGAAAATAATTCCATCTAAATGCCAGCTAAATGTATTGGACTGATTGGTGCACGCTGTGACCACTCCATTTTTGTTACGGCTAAGCTTCAGGAGGTGGCGGCAAGCATGACCGAAGGTTTTCAAGATCTGGCACGCCAGAATTAGCTCATCCCATAGGCAGCGAGAACTTCCGCTGAACACTTCGAAAGCTTTCAGTCGCAGTCGGAGTGGCTTGTGGAAAAATCCATTCGCATTTTTATTTACCCTTTGCTTGGGGTCTCCAGTGCAACCAGATCGCATTTTAATCAGGTTTGTCAGGTATGAATCATGTACTCCACGTGGGGCCTGGTGTATGCTTTGAGCATTCGAAGGAACATGGATGTGTCGAAGGGCCCTATTTAAGAAGCCAACATGTTGAATCATGGCTCTGAAAGCCTCCAAGGTCTGATCCGAAAAACCAGGTCGTCTTGCATCACCACACCCAGGTCGCGTTCCTTTAAGGTTATCTTCAACATGTGGTCTTTAATCTTACATGCGTTTATGGGCTTATGGTGTACATGGAAAGATTTGCCCTTGTCCGTTTTGAACTCAAGCAAATTTGTCTTTGACCATTCAAAAACGCGGGCTGAGTCGCGTTGTAGTAAATCATGATTTTCTTGACAGCCAGTCGCCCGCCATACCTTGGTGTCGTCAGCGAAAAGCCGGAAACCCTACTCAATGACGTGGACAAAGTCGTTGACGACAATCAAGTATAGGCGCGGCTCCATTGCTGATCCTGGTGTAACAACGTGGTTCACATCACTAGGATCAGGAAGTGAGCCCCATACACGAAATTGTAGGCGCCGCCGAAAATTTTCGAGCCATTTAAGGATAAAGTTCTAGGGATTCCTTATGCTTGCAGCTTGTGGAGAAGGATGCGGTGGTCCAATCGGTAGAAACGTTGTGAAAGTCCTGATAAATGATAACAGCGCTGGTGCCACAATCAGCTGTTTTAATTCAACTGCCACGAGCAATCAGTAGATTGGTAGCACATGACTGGTGCTGACGGAAACCGTATTGCTCCGGCGCTATGATTTAGTTCGTCTTAAGCATTCCATTAGTGCATCTGCTATGATCGACTCAATCACCTCCGAGTGCACAGGGAAAAGAATCACTGGGAAATAGTTGGTGGGCTCCGAACGGATACAACCCTTGAAAATCAGGGTAATTCTACCCCGCTTCCACATGTAAGGTACCTGCTGTTTCAAATTCTTGGAAGATACTTGGAACCGATCGAGTAGTCATGAGTTCAGAGAGGTTTGGAAACAATCAGTTGGTATAATAGTTTGGTAACGTTTCGTCCTCGACACGGGAACTTCGTCAGACCAGGTGAATCAGTGTGCAATTGGTGTGGGATTTTATAGCGAACAGGGGCGATAACCGCGTTACCCAAAACTTGAGCCATGATTTCATTACAGTAACAGGTGGTGATGTCACCTCAGGTGGTACGATCACAGTGGGAATAGTCCAGGTGTTCCTTTGTGCGTCATGACAAGGACGGATAAGCCCATAGTGTTGACAATGGGAGTCAGTTTGTACTTTCCAATCTGATCCACGCACCGATGCTCGTCAAGCTGGCTGGCTTAAGACCGCCCGCCACGCATTAGGGAGTTCTACCCCCTCCATTCTATTCACGCAGTCGTCAGATTTGGCAATTTCCACCGCCTCGGCAATCAACCGCTGATGGGTTGATCGTATACCCCTCCTAATGACCTCTACGTTTTCCAAGTCTATCTGGTGATCCGTGTCTAATGCATGCACAGCTACGGCCGAGTCTCTTACTATCGCCTGATATTTGAACTCATTTCTTGGTAGTCTTGCAATGCGCCTCCTATGCTCCGAAATTCGTGTGTGTAATTCTCTCGCTGTTTGGCCTATGCACACATGTGCACAGTCCTTACATTTAGTTTTATAAACACAGTTAGTCGTCCTATCCTTGGGAAGACGGTCCTTCAGGTGTACCGGAGTCGAACGTAACGTTCGACCCCGCTGAAAGATCACCCCTATATTTTCCTTATTTAGTACCCTCCGAATTGCCTCCGAAGTGCCTTCCTTGTACGGAATTCCGACCGTCCCTATCCACTCGGTTGTAGGTCTTGATTGCCGGTTTTGCGCTTTAATGCGATTGGCGTTTGACTAGCCGCCGTAGGTAACCACTTTATAATAGTTTACTCATTGCTAATTTCCGCGCAGCCATTTTGTCCTCTTACATCGTGCACAAGGTTTGTGCCCTGTAGTACAGCGTTGAGGCTATCCCAGCGTAAACCTGTTTCGGGTGACCCGAAGTGTAGTGGAGTGCGCCGTCAGTATCCGTTGACTTACGATATATTGTAGTCTTTAAATTTCCCACATTCCTGTGAACCAGACAGTCAAGAAATGGTATTGTGCCGCTACAAGATTCCAACTCAATAGTAAACTGTATTCTCTCATCAATGGAGTTTAAGTGATCAAGCAACTCGTCCTTCTTATCCCGTTTAACAAGTACAAAGGTGTCGTCTACATAGCAAAACCAAACATTTGGTGTTAATGGTGTTTGTTTTAACGCCCGGTTCTCGAAGTTTTCCCTATACAGGTTCTCCAGTGCAGGGGACATTGGCGATCCCATTGCGAGACCCTGTTCCTTGAAAATCAGGGTAATTCTACCCTGCTTCCACATGTAAGGTACCTGCTGTTTGTACAGGCATTTTGGAAACAATTGTGATACTGGCTCAGCTATCCTCGTAGCTGCAACTTGCAGTGATTTCGGTTGAATGTTGCCAACTCCGAGGGAACCGTCGTTGAACTGAAAGGCACGTAGGTAACTACTGGAGTCTGGGACAATGTCACAGGTATGTGAGGCATGTTGGTGGCGCGTCTGAATACTGGAGCATATTGGAGTCGTAGAATGTTGGCTGCATCCTCAGCGGTTTGAGCACATCCGTTCCCTGAGTTGAGTGGGTGAACACCACTTTTCACTTTCCGGAGGCCGTTCACATGTGTTACGGAAGATTGTTGTTAGCACAAAACCTTTCAGATAGGCCTTGTTGGTGTGCTAATTGGTCTCCACTGACAGGTGGGGTACAGTACGCTACGCTACAGAGTTAAAACAGTTGTAAGGACTGGAGGCCGTTCTGCACACACGTCACGCTGTGTCACTTACCGCCATGCGTTTTCGGGTTCTGCTACGAATGGATGTTGGAGCTCTTGCAGAACTAAGGAGCCTATTTCCCGATCCGGATATGGTCAGACCACTGTACTTACCAGTAAACTCCATCCAGGCACTGTTGATGGAACAGTTATCCGGGAACTCTCAAACGGCTTCTCCAAGTAGTTCTGTCAGTATATCAGAGTGCATGATTTTTCGAAACAAGTCAATTTATTCTTGTGGATATACTGTATAACATACAAAATCATAAAGTACACTGACCTGATCATTCTGCCCTTGAAGGCTCTGCTTCTTTGGTCTCTCGATTACAAGCTCTTCGTTACTGAGCACTAAAGTGAGCAAAGATCGTTTATTTCCCTTTCTGAATCTAATGCGCGAACTGACATGGTTGAAGAGGGGAATACTTTCAATAAGCTCTTGCAGCTCGGCGTTCATTTTTTTGCTTAGGGTGTGCCGGAACTGCGAGATCATGAATGTTGAAGTCACCTGAGATAAAAACATGGCTATATCGTCATCGCAAGACCCTCCCCGATGCTAACGTCATGTAGGAATTTATCTTTGGGATGGATATTACGAGACGATAAACAACTGCCACAAGGCGTCGTTAGGTTTAGTTGCAAGCTGCACCAGAGTGAGTTTATGATCAGGGTTTCCGCCTCGTCCACCTTTTCGCGCTCTAGATCGCTGCAGTGGTATAAAAGTATCCTACCTCCTTTGCTAGGGCGATTGTTTCGATGCAAGGACATATCACGTATCGTGACTTCGGCATCAATAATTTCTGAGTGCAACTAAGTTTCATATACGAAAAGGAGGTCCCAGATGCAGGATGCTTGGCATAGATGCAATTCAGGAAGCTTGGTGTACAGCCAGGAAAGGTTATCTGTCCTCACTATTGAGCCAGTAGACGTGAATTTTTGGTGTGATACTGCTGTGGTGACCGGTGACAGGTAGGCCACTAATCCCTTTTTGAATGCGGCAATGACGAAAGAACGTCTCAGATCCAGGGATCTCATCATTACCACCATGTTCTTCTCTTTGCATGCAACACTTGAGGCATGTTCACCAGTTTCCTCAGCCAGTTGAGTAATCATATTCGAACCGATGTCGGAAAGTACCTCAATCAGACTGCTGCTCCCGTATGTATACTTAATGGACGCTGCTTTGATCCCGAGCTTTGAAGGTAGGCTCCTGCTACCCGCATACCAGCACTCGAATACCCTTGTTAACAAATATTTGGATTGAAGCACCACCTTGACAATCCTCGGGCCACATCTTTCGTTACTGGGCGATTGATTGCACTACGACGTTTTCCATGGAGATGGTCTAGTGAACGTACCGTCACTGCTCCTGCTCGGGAGTAGTCGCTCGCGTGTTCTTGTGAGTGGGTGATGCGACATTTTATTTGAAATGATAAATAAGGATGCAATGATATGTTTGACTGACTATCCTATACAGATGTCACACGTTAGTGAACCATCACCAAAAACCAGTGTTTCAATTTTCCGAAGAGCGTATATGTTTGTTGTTTTAAAAATCAGTATCAGAGTGCGTACTTTTCCGGATTTCTAAGTTTCCTACTTTGTTCGGTGATTTTGGCTGTTGGAAACGAAAATTGCAGCTTCTGTTTGGTTTAGTGTATCTTTAGTAGTGCAATGACGCTTTTGCCTTTGCGATCTATTAAGAGAGACCGCGTATCCTGGTGGTCTCGTCGTGCAACAGAGATGGAAATGGCCGCTGCCGTAGGTAACCATCGTGAGTTATTCCGTCTTATACGGGAAACGGGCAGCAGGAGACCTGGTGTTATTGAAACTATACGTGATGAGAGTGGACAGCCTATCCACAACTTATCAAAACGCCTGGAACGTTGGGCTGAGCACTTTGAAAGGCAATTTAATCGGTCGGAATTGTTAGATTTCTCACCGACCAATGATCGCCCTGCTCCGTGGGCTGTTCCTTTGGATCCATCCTCTCGCTCAGAAGTCGAACATGAGAGCAAACTGTTGAAATTAAATAAAGCCGCGGGACCTGATGACCTTCCTCCAGCCCTCTTCAAATTCGGGGACGTGCTCTTGTGGATGATTTACACGCGTTACTAGTGAGACTGTGGGAGCAGGAAACTGTCCCAACCGACTGGAACCGCTCCATCATAGTCCCAATTTTCAAAGGAGGCGCACGATCGGGATGCGGCAGCCATAGAGGAATCAGTCTGATCTCCATCGCCTCCAACTTGCTCGCCTGTGTCATCCTTCACAGACTGACTGGCACTAGTGAAAGCCAGATTCGTGAAGAGCAAGCCGGGTTTCGTCGAGGTCGTAGCTGCGTTGACCACATCTTCACCTTGCGTCAGTTGCTGGAGCACCGTCACATATATTGGTGGCCCACCATTGTCGTGTTCCTCGACATCAAAGGTGCATTCGATTCGGTGGATAGACATGCAATTTGGGACTGTCTACTCAGGAAAGGTGTACCTGAGAAATATGTGAATATTATCCGAGCATTATATGCGCGTAGCTCGGGCAGAGTGAGGGCTTACGGCAAGTTGTCGTCTCCCTTTAATATCTCTAGCGGCGTGAGACAAGGATGCCCGCTGTCACCTTTCCTCTTCAACTTCGCTGTTGACGAAGTCATGGAAATCGCGTTTACAGGTGGTGTGGAGCTACTCCCAGGAGAACGACTTCTTGATTTAGAGTATGCTGATGATATTGCCCTGATCTGCGACAGCTCACAAACGTGCCAAGCGGCACTGGACAGATCAGCACTAGCTGTCCGTCACTTCGGGCTTTGCTTCGCACCCTCGAAGTGCAAAGCGTTTCTCCAAGCTTGGTCTGGACCGCCTCCTACGCTGACCCTTGGTGGGGATCAGCTAGAAGTCGTTCAAAAATTCAACTACCTGGGAAGTTGTATCAGCGCCCGTGGGATTGAAGATGAGATCACGAATCGTATAGTAAAAGCTCGGGGCGCTTTTGCTAACCTTCGACACTTATGGCGCCGGCGCGACATCACTCTTGCCCTGAAGGGTAGAGTGTACAATGCAGCGGTACGTTCGACCCTACTGTACGGTTGTGAAACCTGGCCGCTTAAAGCAGCGGACCTGAAGAGGCTAGTTACGTTCGACCATCGGTGCCTTCGTAATTTAGCTCACATCTGGTGGGAACACCGCGTGAGCAACGAGCCTGTTCGACGCCTTGTTTATGGCATAGGAAAAGGAAATGAACCGCTCAGCACCGTTGTTTCACGCATCAGGCTCCGATGGCTCGGCCACGTGTTACGCATGCCAGCCCACCGACTTCCGCGACGTGTGTTGTTTGCGCGCCGGGGGTGTGGATGGAAGAAGAGGAGGGGTGGCCAAGCGATGACTTGGTCCAGAGGAATGAAGTCCCTCACTTCTGAACTGGCCTCGGTTGGAGTGTCTCGGCTCCCTGGTTGGGGTCCGAAAGACGATGAACACGTTTGGTTGGACACACTTGCTGATATGGCTAGGAGCCGACGTCAGTGGCGTTCGTGCTGAGTTTCTTTGTCCCACCCCCTCCCTCTTAGCCTCCCCCTCCAGCCACGATCTCACTACTTAGCCTTATATAATTTTGTATAATAATTTTTTTTGGGTGCGCAGCAGCCGGCTGGTAGCTTACCGGAACGATGCCCATCCGTTACCGGTAGCTCAGCCAGCTTTCACCAGTTGTTTTCTTTTTCTCTCTCATTTTCTTTTTCTTTGTATTGCGGCACAGTAGCTGAGGTGTTCCCCACCTCTAGCTAACGTGTATGATGATGGTTAGGTGCTCGTTGTAGTGTCTTCGAGTGCCAAGCGTGTGTCTGGATTTCGGCAAGCAAACTGACGGTAGTGGAGAGTTTCAGAGCATCTGTCTTCAAACACGGCACTCCACGGCCGCCCGGTTTCGTCCTGATTTAGGCTCTTCAGTTAGTGATGGCCTGAGTTGAAGCAGGAAGCAGACACTCAGTGGCTAACAGATTTCGTCGTAGTCACTGAGCCGGAGAGTTAGAAACTTCGCTTGACACAGCCATTGGAGGTTCATTTTTTTGTTTTATATAAAATGCAGTGTAGGGGGAAGCAGCTCCGAAACTCTCCACTTCGCATGTGGTCCCAGTGGTCGAAATGGTATAGGTTTGTTTCAAGGCAAACGGTAGCCACAATCGAGATCGCGTGTCGGTAATCCCGATACACGGTGGGTGCTTCAAAACCATATAATGTCCTTGATCATTTTGTTGAGGTTTTTTATACATACTATGCAACTACGCAGCTGTTTCCACATCAGGCTGAACTGTATAAGCTAAAGCTTCTGCTTAACTAAGGTCCGTAAGTTATGCACTAAGATAAAACACTGCTGACCACATATTTCTTAGTCGGTCTCTGGTCGATACTGTAACGTGTGGTATTCATTATGTACTTTGTGTCATAGGAATTTATGCGGGAATCTCCGACATAAGGTACAAATGTTGACGCATTGGAGCTACTCAGATAAGAAACTAGTGTGGTTTAGGCATAGTTGCGTTTAGTGAAGACCCATAGAGCATTTTTTGTGACCTTCAAGCCACAGCAACAGTATTCTGACAAGGACATTCTATTGCTTTTATCTGCAATGAGGCTGGTTTCTATCAGCGTTAGTAACCAACTGTACCACTTTGATTGCATCATTTTAGTCGCAACAATATCTGCATGTTCAGTGATGTCTAGGGAGCTAAAATACATCAATGATTAGTCACCGACAAGGAAAAGGGAACAGCAACAATATGAATTTGAAATAAGCCGGTTTCTAGATGGCATCCAAAATTCATGATTTGGCATTTTGATGTAGGGAAGTTCATTTGCCGGGTTGCAATCTAGTACTCTATGGTTGATAAACCTCATTTCATGTCAGCTAATTCTGTTGCCTAATGTGATGGCTGGAGTTTATACACAACATTTGCTATATATGTAGTTAAACATGATTTCTCCCATCATCTGACAGTTACAAGACCATGTAGATACAATAAGAAAGTAAGGGGTCCCAGGGGATTTCTTGAACCAATTCGAATGTAAAATGAAAATTATAGTGTTGCTCATTCAAAAACTGGCACCCCAAGACCGCGGTTTCGTCCTAGTTGGGACTCATCAGGCTATCATCAGGCTGTCTCCAACTGATGCGTTCCAAGCAGGACGGAACCGCGATCTTGGGGTGCCAGTGTTGGGATCAGCAAACCTATAATTTTCATTTTACTTACGGTCTTTTTGATCGGAATGACCGAGGTCCATCTCAATTGAACCGAGGTCTCAATAGAGGTTGCTTGTGGCAACCCAAACGCCAGCGGATTTTTCAACTCCAACTTTTCCATTCGCATGTAACGTTTTGAGGCGTAGAGGTGAGCTACTTTTGATTGATGGCATCTAAACGTTTCGCGAGAAGGGTTGCGGCACCCGGTTTCGGATTTGTCTGTCACTGTGGCCAGCCACAGGACGCCTGCGCCTCCGCAGGAAACATGGGTGGTTTGTGCTGCACCACGCACAGCTCTAACCACACACCCCATATCCAGTGTGAACCTGAACGAATAAGACCGGGAGGCATGTGAATGGAAGCCGCGTATCATCATTGGAGCCTTCCCACACTCCTTCACAGGCCAGCAGCGCGCTCTATCTGGGGAATCAAGCGCACACAAGGCGGTGGTTGGATCGTGGTCCGCTCTACACTCTGTGCATGGAACCACTCTCGGAACCTAGTATGGCACAAGGACCGTCCCCTCTAGCAACGACCAACTGTCTCCTGGAGCCAGTATGGACGAGGTAGTGGGTAACAGGCAGGTAGGCATCTTGTCAATATGCGCATCAAGCGCAGCCACACCGGGGATGTCAAGCAACAGCCAATCACTTAATATGATATGATCAAATAATTTGTAGAGAAAATTTTCCGGAAGTAAAACGTGCAGCACTCTTCTGTTAACTTTTCTGCTAAAAGTTTCCTCAAGAACTAACGGTTTCAGTTATCAAATAAAGTATATCTGTTAAAGCATACGACTATGCGGACATAACTCTTTGCTAAATTACCAAATGAAATAAGTTGGTTAGCAATGAATCCGCGACAAGTTCTAAATGTCCACAAATTAATCAAAATATGCTACAAACGCGATAAAGTTAACGAATCTAACCACAATTAGCTTAAGCAAGGTGGCCAGTTAGTAAAAGATGAACAATGAACAATGATTTATCACGGGATAAAAGCAAGTGCTTAATACCTCCCGTAGGATGGTTGGGGTGGATATGATAAAATCAAAATAATTCTGCGTCAGCTACCGAACGTTTGTCGAGATGCATACTTTGATAAATTACATCAGTGTAAAATTATAAAAAATTCGAGCGTAAACGTTCAGAAATACACTGGGGTGCAGTGGGGTTGTGCGTTGAACGCCGGCTCTGTCATGTGCTTGGATGGAAACACAAATTCATTCCTCGTAAATATATAATGCTGCCTATTTACCAATAAGCAGTTTACGATCCATAAGTGGGTGCGTTCATTCGTACACCACGGTGGTAGCATACTTTCCATACCTTAAACATAGTTCAAAAATTTTCAGAGCATGCCTTTTAGTAAAGGTCAGCAACTTGATCACACAGAGTACATTCCTTTAGTAAGAATATTTGTACTACTGTTTCCAAGTTGGTTTCGAAGTGAAGCATGGTGATAGTCAATGGTATGGGGGGGGGAGAATAGGTGACGCAAGCGCAAGTTTGTTTGTATGGACAATGCTAAAAGAAAACCAAGCGCATTGTATGCTTCCGGCTTTTCATATCTTATTAAGGGCAAATTCACTTAATGTTTCTAGAGATAGCTGTGAGCCACTTGGATTGGTTACATTCGCTATAGGTACTGAAGTCTCCAGAGATGTGAGGAATTTGGAGAGATTTGCGCTCGCACATACCTGCAATGGGTTTGCTTCCACACAGTTTAGCTCCAAATGAAGGTCGTCCGCATTTCAAGTTTTGCAACATCTAAGAGCAACAGATAGCCACAGCTGCGCGTAAGACAGGTAAAGGGTTTCCGCAGTCTAATTTGTGATATTGTCCGTGAAGATACATTTGTCCATAAAAGTGCATGGAAAGTTGTTCTTCAGTCTTCCCGGACAAAATGGATCCAATAAGAGATGACAGTAACGATTAGCTTAACTCAAGGTTCAGTAGGGCCTCATGACCAGTTTAGTAAATAACTATTGGAAATTTTCCAGACCTATTCTCTCTTAATTAATGAGCTGCGAATGATGGTGCAATACTCCAGAGTAAGTCTTACTACGGAGTTGGAATAACGTGAGTGGCATTTCAAGCACGGAACAAATTCTAGTGACATAGCCTTATAGCTGTCTGGCTTTTGCGATCTGGTAGCGAAGATGTTAAGAGAAATTGGAGGAATACGAATACCTAAGTTGCAAATCCCAAACTACATCATAAATTGGAATCGCGTGACCGGAACTTGTGATAGTCTTCCGGATGCGACATTTGCAACCAAATACGTAGGATTTTATTACGGAGAACTACACTAACTGGGGTTTATTCAGTGCCGAATGATTTTCATACATACTTCAAAGTCATCGTTGTAATTGGTCTGATAGAACTGAGAAGACAAGTTTGACGCCACCTGCCGACAGGAATATGCGTCTCTCTTTTATGCGGTCGCACACATTGTTTATGTAGATTATGAAAAGTAGCGACCCAGCCACACCTTCTTAAACGGCATCCGTGGTTATTCGCTTTGGCGTAGAGTACTGCCGGTCCATTCTGTCTCTTTGGCAGCGCTCGTTTCGGCATGAGTTGAACCAGCTTAGGAGAGGATTTCAAATACTATATAACCCTAGCACAGGCAACAGTGGCTTGTGGGTAACGCGGTCGAATGCCTTTTGCACGTTCAAGAGAATTATGAAAGCTATCAATCCGAACAGCAACACGATCGAAGAAGTACAATTGGCAGGTAACAGAGGAGCACCTTGAAAGAAAGCCATGTTTTGGGTGATTGATCAGGTTCAGTGGTTTAAGCAAATGAATAAGGCTCATCTTGCCCATTAATTTTAGGGTGCATTTTCACCGATAGCATGACATTTCGTTTCTCTGGCAACTTTCATGTTTTGGAATTATGATAGATTGCTTCCACCCAGGTAGGAAACAGCCGGTACTTAGATAGAGTGAAGCTGTCGAGTAACAACAGAGACTAATTGTCACCACCGAGTTCTATGACAGCTGGGGAAATACCGTCTGGGCACTGATGGGTTGATGGATGTTTGGATGCCATGACCATTTGATCTTCTCTCAGTGTCGCTGGGATAATACCAACTAGTTCATCCAATAGAACTATGGTAGAATTAGGGTAAAAGAAGCCAAGGCTTGACGGTTCCCGTGGGATGGTTTATGTGAAATACGGTACAACAACGAGGAACCACATAGTCCACGTTAAAACAAGCAGCTCGGATTTCGTGGAAGTTGGTGAGCAGAATATTTGTCTGTGTCTTGTCGTCACTCCATAAACGGAAATCAAATCAAGTAATGTAGATGATGTAATGCATCGTCTAATCGATATTTTTTTCAAAATCGGTAACGCAAGCACATAAGTGACACAAGCCGTAGAAGTGTTTCACAGCAGACAAGTTCGAAGCGGAAAATAATTCCATCTAAATGCCAGCTAAATGTATTGGGCTGATTGGTGCACGCTGTGACCACTCCATTTTTGTTACGGCTAAGCTTCAGGAGGTGGCGGCAAGCAAGACCTAAGGTTTTCAAGATCTGGCACACCAGAATTAGCTCATCCCATAGACAGCGAGAACTTCCGCTGAACACTCCGAAAGCTTTCAGTCGCAGTCGGAGTGGCTTGTGGAAAAATCCATTCGCATTTTTAGTTACCCTTCGCTTGGGGTCTCCAGTGCAACCAGATCGCATTTTAATCAGGTTTGTCAGGTATGAATCATGTACTCCACGTGGGGCCTGGTGTATGCTTTGAGCTTTCGAAGGAACATGGATGTGTCGAAGGGCCTTATTTAAGAAGCCAACATGTTGAATCGTGGCTCTGAAAGCCTCCAAGGTCTGATCCGAAAAACCAGGTCGTCTTGCATCACCAAACGCAGGTCGCGTTCCTTTGAGGTTATCTTCAACATGTGGTCTTTAATCTTACATACGTTTATGGGCTTATGGTGTAGATGGAAAGATTTGCCCTTGTCCGTTTTGAACTCAAGCAAATTTGTCTTTGACCATTCGAAAACGCGGGCTGAGTCGCGTTGTAGTAAATCATGATTTTCTTGACAGCCAGTCGCCCGCCATATCTTGGTGTCGTCAGCGAAAAGCCGGAAACCCTACTCAATGAGGTGCACAAAGTCGTTGACGACGATCAAATATAAGCATGGCTCTATTGCTGATCCTTGAGTAACAACGCGGTCCACATCAATAGGATCAGGAAGTGAGCCCCATACACGAAATTGAAGGCGCCGCCGAAAATTTTCGAGCAATTTAAGGATAAAGTTCTAGGGATTCCTTATGCTTGCAGCCTGTGGTGAAGGATGCGGTGGTCCAATCGGTCGAAACGTCGTGAAAGTCCTGATAAATGATAACAGTGCTGGTGCCACAATCAGCTGTTTTAATCCAACTGCCACGCGCAATCAGTAGATTGGTAGTACATGACCGGTGATGACGGAAACCGTATTGCTCGGGCGTTATGATGTTAGATCATCCTAAGCATTCCGTTAGTGCATCAGCAATGATCGTCTTAATCATCTCCGAGTGCACCGAGAGTAGATTTACTCGGCAATATTTGGTGGGCTCCGAACGGATACAACCCTTGAAAATCTGGGGAATTCTACCCTGCTTCCACATGTAAGGTACCTGGTGTTTCAAATTCTTGGAAGATACTTGGAACCGATCGAGTAGTCATAAGTTCAGAGAGGTTTGGAAACAATCTGTTGGTATAATAGTTTGGTAACGTTTCGTCCTCGAACCGAGAACTTCGTCAGACCAGGTGAATCAGTGTGCAATTGGTGTGGGATTTTATAGCGAACAGGGGCGATAACCGGGTTACCCAAATCTTGAGCCATGATTTCATTACTGTAACAGGTGGTGATGTCACCTCAGGTGGTACGATCACAGTGGGAATAGTCCAGGTGTTCCTTTGTGCCTCATGACAAGGACGGATAAGCCAATAGTGTTGACAATGAGAGTCAGTTTGTACTTTCCAATCTGATCCATGCACCGATGCTCGTCAAGCTGGCTGGCTTAAGACCGCCCGCCACGCATTAGGGAGTTCTACCCCCTCCATTCTATTCACGCAGTCGTCAGATTTGGCAATTTCCACCGCCTCGGCAATCAACCGCTGATTGGTTGATCGGATACCCCTCCTAATGACCTCTAAGTTTTCCCAGTCTATCTGGTGATCCGTGTCTAATGCATGCACAGCTACGGCCGAGTCTCTTACTATCGCCTGATATTTGAACTCATTTCTTGGTAGTCTTGCAATGCGCCTCCTATGCTCCGAAATTCGTGTGTGTAATTCTCTCGCTGTTTGGCCTATGCACACATGTGCACAGTCCTTACATTTAGTTTTATAAACACAGTTAGTCGTCCTATCCTTGGGAAGACGGTCCTTCAGGTGTACCGGAGTCGAACGTAACGTTCGACCTCGCTGAAAGATCACCCCTATATTTTCCTTATTTAGTACCCTCCGAATTGCCTCCGAAGTGCCTTCCTTGTACGGAATTCCGACCGTCCCTATCCACTCGGTTGTAGGTCTTGATTGCCGGTTTTGCGCTTTAATGCGATTGGCGTTTGACTAGCCGCCGTAGGTAACCACTTTATAATAGTTTACTCATTGCTAATTTCCGCGCAGCCATTTTGTCCTCTTACATCGTGCACAAGGTTTGTGCCCTGTAGTACAGCGTTGAGGCTATCCCAGCGTAAACCTGTTTCGGGTGACCCGAAGTGTAGTGGAGTGCGCCGTCAGTATCCGTTGACTTACGATATATTGTAGTCTTTAAATTTCCCACATTCCTGTGAACCAGACAGTCAAGAAATGGTATTGTGCCGCTACAAGATTCCAACTCAATAGTAAACTGTATTCTCTCATCAATGGAGTTTAAGTGATCAAGCAACTCGTCCTTCTTATCCCGTTTAACAAGTACAAAGGTGTCGTCTACATAGCAAAACCAAACATTTGGTGTTAATGGTGTTTGTTTTAACGCCCGGTTCTCGAAGTTTTCCCTATACAGGTTCTCCAGTGCAGGGGACATTGGCGATCCCATTGCGAGACCCTGTTCCTTGAAAATCAGGGTAATTCTACCCTGCTTCCACATGTAAGGTACCTGCTGTTTGTGCAGGCACTTTGGAAACAATTGTGTTACTGGCTCAGCTATCCTCGCAGTAGCAACTTGAAGTGATTTCGGTTGAATATTGTCAACTCCGGGGAACTGTGAGCTCGTAACGATAGCAACGTCCTCAAAACCGTCGTTGAACTGAAAAGCACGTGTGTAACTACTGAAGTCTGGGGCAATGTCACAGGTATGTGAGGCATGCTGGTGGCGCGTCTGAATATTGGAGCACATTGGAGTCGTAGAATGTTGGCTGCATCCTCAGCGGTTTGAGCACATCCGTTCCCTGAGTTGAGTGGGTGAACACCACTTTTCACTTTCCGGAGGCCGTTCACATATTTTACGGAAGATTGTTGTTAGCACAAAACCTTTCAGATAGGCCTTGTTGGTGTGCTAATTGGTCTCCACTGACAGGTGGGGTACAGTACGCTACGCTGCAGAGTTAAAACACTTGTAAGGACTGGAGGCCGTTTCTGCACACACGTCACGCTGTGTCACTTACCGCCATGCGTTTTCGGGTTCTGCTACGAATGGATGTTGGAGCTCTTGCAGAACTAAGGAGCCTATTTCCCGATCCGGATATGGTCAGACCACTGTACTTACCAGTAAACTCCATCCAGGCATTGTTGATGGAACAGTGATCCGGAAACTCTCAAACGGCTTCTCCAAGTAGTTCTGTCAGTATATCAGAGTGCATGATTTTTCGAAACAAGTCAATTTATTCTTGTGGATATTCTGTATAACATACAAAATCATAAAGTACACTGACCTGATCATTCTGCCCTTGAAGGCTCTGCTTCTTTGGTCTCTCGATTACAAGCTCTTCGTTACTGAGCACTAAAGTGAGCAAAGATCGTTTATTTCCCTTTCTGAATCTAATGCGCGAACTGACATGGTTGAAGAGGGGAATACTTTCAATAAGCTCTTGCAGCTCGGCGTTCATTTTTTTGCTTAGGGTGTGCCGGAACTGCGAGATCATGAATGTTGAAGTCACCTGAGATAAAAACATGGCTATATCGTTATCGCAAGACCCTCCCCGATGCTAACGTCAGGTAGGAATTTATCTTTGGGATGGCTATTACGAGACGATAAACAACTGCCACAAGGCGTCGTTAGGTTTAGTTGCAAGCTGCACCAGAGTGAGTTTATGATCAGGGTTTCCGCCTCGTCCACCTTTTCGCGCTCTAGATCGCTGCAGTGGTATAAAAGTATCCTACCTCCTTTGCTAGGGCGATTGTTTCGATGCAAGGACATATCACGTATCGTGACTTCGGCATCAATAATTTCTGAGTGCAACTAAGTTTCATATACGAAAAGGAGGTCCCAGATGCAGGATGCTTGGCATAGATGCAATTCAGGAAGCTTGGTGTACAGCCAGGAAAGGTTATCTGTCCTCACTATTGAGCCGGTAGACGTGTTTTTTGGTGTGATACTGCTGTGGTGACCGGTGACAGGTAGGCCACTAATCCCTTTTTGAATGCGGCAATGACGAAAGAACGTCTCAGATCCAGGGATCTCATCATTACCACCATGTTCTTCTCTTTGCATGCAACACTTGAGGCATGTTCACCAGTTTCCTCAGCCAGTTGAGTAATCATATTCGAACCGATGTCGGAAAGTACCTCAATCAGACTGCTGCTCCCGTATGTATACTTAATGGACGCTGCTTTGATCCCGAGCTTTGAAGGTAGGCTCCTGCTACCCGCATACCAGCACTCGAATACCCTTGTTAACAAATATTTGGATTGAAGCACCACCTTGACAATCCTCGGGCCACATCTTTCGTTACTGGGCGATTGATTGCACTACGACGTTTTCCATGGAGATGGTCTAGTGAACGTACCGTCAATGCTCCTGCTCTGGAGTAGTCGCTCGCGTGTTCTTGTGAATGGGTGATGCGACATTTTATTTGAAATGGTAAATAAGGATGCAATGATATGTTTGACTGACTATCCTATACAGATGTCACACGTTAGTGAACCATCACCAAAAACCAGTGTTTCAATTTGCCGAAGAGCTTATGCGTTTGTTGTTTTAAAAATCAGTATCAGAGTGCGTACTTTTCCGGATTTCTAAGTTTCCTACTTTGTTCGGTGATTTTGGCTGTTGGAAACGAAAATTGCAGCTTCTGTTTGGTTTAGTGTATCTTTAGTAGTGCAATGACGCTTTTGCCTTTGCG
>CALYDF020003984.1:0-23581 GCA_944474145.2 Dicrocoelium dendriticum
GTTCTATACGAGTAATCAAATCTAATGCTTAACAGGTCCCGTAGGATGGTTATGTTGAAATTTCGAAATATAAGATTGGTTAGCGAAACAGGGTTTACTCAGTGAACTCACTGAAGTATACCTAGTATAGACTGTAAATCCAAGGTAAATGCATGCGAAACGACGGCAAATTGGATGTTGGTAAACATCGTGTCTCCTTCTGGTGTGCACATGGTGAAAAACATGAAACGAAATCTATGCTTTGACTGCTAGTGGAAACTCTTACAGACACTTGTGTTCATCCATGGGTAAGGGGTCATGTAAGATGGTGCAGCGAAATGAGTGCAAGGTCAACCTTGGATTTGAACTCTGCCAGCATGAGAGCACATATGACAGATTCCGATAGGGCATTCCGTGTTCTGGAAACTCGTACGGAAAAGCAATTCCGACGGCATTCTAAACGGCTGTGCTACTGTGCCAGCTTGATATGGTAACCTCTCAAGTTGCGCTTAGTGAATGAGCTCTAGCAAATGGCGGCTCGTGTGGTTGGGATCTCTCGAGATATGGTAAGCCAAAATGAGGTTTCCGCGCAATCGCATATATTGTCCACTGAAGACCCCGAGCATTCGAAGCCTTCGTTCATACGTCAAATTATACAGACTCTTGACGTTTTTGGTTACTTGGTGTTGGGGTACCTCGAAGGCGGTGATATCACTCCTCAGCCATGGCTGCCGAACCTGTACTACGTATTCCACATGTGGCGGTATGTATGAGCCGAGAAGTTGTGGAAACATTGAAAGGTCGAATTGTCCGAGTGCGTGGTTCAGGAGGCCCACACGTTGGATGCCCTCTTTGAGGTCGTTTCAGTCTGATTCGAATATACAAGGTCAACCTGGACAAAACTCCCACATCCATCTCGTCAGAAGACGTTTGAAGTTTCTGGTTGCCGAGTTTGTGTGAATGGACCAACTTGTTCCTCAGCTGCAGCACCCTACATTTATCCAAATTGAATCGAAGTAGATTCTGGACAACGCAGTTTAGCGTTTAAACACTGGAAGCCATATTTATGGTGAAATGCAGTTCTGAAGACAAGAGTGCCGTGCGAACGACTTAACGACATGCTGACGCAGCGCCCAGATCTACTACGAAAATACATTCATCTAGCTAGGCGAACAACCGCTTTGTGATGTCAGCTGGTTGGTTCGGGTTTACCCACTTCCAGCAAATAGTTCGACGGCAGCGTTTCAGGACATGGTGGGTTTTCGCCTGGCAAGGGTTCTTTTTCTATAAAACGCCACAAATATCCGTTTAACAACACTGTGACGTGGCGGATGTGACTCACCGCTCACTAAACTCACTGCTTCTTACATATCTGGATGATCTAACCCAATCCACGGATGTGAGTCATCCAATACGCAGAGTTTATTTCTCTTCTTCCTACGCCTGACCGAAAACAATCACAAGTACGACGTCATGTTCACAAATTCAAGCAACACAACACATTTATGCATACTTAACACACGGATCCATATGTTACGTATAAACTGGTGTCGTTTTTACATTAACCAGTCCTTGTTGTGTCTCCATGATCATGACTAAGCAAGCATGTCTCGAAATGTCGAGAATAAAACATTTCGTTCATTATTCATTTAAGTATTGCCCGATAACTATTGTTGCAGATAACATTATGCCAGGCATTACATCAACTTTTAATCGGAAACGCTTATACCGACATTTTACTTTGGCTCATGTGCTCATGAAACCATGGATTACAACATGGCGAAATCTTGCCGACCGTTGGATATTGCCACCATAGTAATAACCTTGATTTTTTCACAAACCAGCGCCATAATGTTCCTGGATCCCACTATTAACCCACGAACTTCTCAAGTGAGTAAACTACGAAAATTTTGGTTACACTTTATTTTGATAACACCTTTTACTGTTCCAAAGCAGCTATGTTTGTGGGCATATTTAGTCGTGCCTTCACTTGTATGCCTCCTTCTACCGAGAATATACCATGTATTTATTTATTTAAAATTTCAGTAGCGTAGCCATTGTATTGACTAATAACGCAAGTACTTTTTATTATTGCATTGAAGCAAGGAATGTAGATATTTATCTTTTCAATGTATTGTACCATCAGCATATGTAGAAGCAAACGGGGGTAGGTTAAGTGTCTCGGTTTGCCGTGCAAGAAATCTGGAAGCGTCTCGGTTTGGCTCACCAATAATCTGACCACCTTACATGCACTGTACCTAACACGTGCGTCGCCACCGCTGAATCTCATAGTAGAGCATTATACTTAGACGTCGCCGTGACATGCGCCTCAGGTGTTCCAGCAGTATTGTGTGCAGTTCGCTCGCGATATCTCCTATACACACATATTCATAGTTATTGCGAATACATTTGTGAACACAATTAGTCATCTTATCTACGAAAAGTGTGTCTTTCAGATACACCATTGTTGAACAGATCCCGAGTTTTATTCCTTGGTTAGTGCCGCCGGAAAGCGAAAGGAAGTTCCTTCTACCTATAATATTCTTATCGTCCAAATCCATTCCGCTGTATAATCTCAATAAGGTTTTAGCACATTGTGAAACGTGTCTTTCACTACCGGTTTCGTGTGTCCACTATTCAGCAATTACCTTACAGTTTACTTGCAAGCGGCTTTCCCAAATTCTTTCTCTGTGCACATGGCCTTATCTGTGAAACACAGAGATCGGAATTGTAGTGCTGTGTCCCATCTATGTCCGTCGGTTGACGAAATATCGGTTCGGAAGCTAATCATTCTTGCAAACTGAGCAGTCAAGGAATGGCGATGTGCCACTCTATGGTGAGCGATTTCAGATTCCTCACAAACGTACTTTTCTTATCCACTTTTATGTTCAAGATGTGCCATCTACTTGATCCCGACAACTTGTGGCCATTTACTGGAGTTTGCCAGTACTATGTACAACATAGTGGACATTGACGATCTAAGGATAACATCATGTTCTTGAGCGCCTATTTCCGACTGAAACCCGAGCTAGAACAACATACCGCACAATGTCTTACTCTCGGTTGTTTCAACCAACTTAATTTTCGGTCACTCCCTAGGTTAATCTTTTCAGTCAAACAGCGTTTTACCATACCCAGTGCGTCTCGTTTCGGCATTTTGGTGAGGAGTGCGCTAACGTTAACATAGATCATTGTTTCATCTTCGTTTCACACGAACTCTTGACGGTTCTTTACAAACGTGTTTCTTCACTCTGTCAACGACTACATTATACTAACGATTGCATGTAGACCAGTAAATGCGAACTTTTGCCAACCCGGTAACCTTATCACAATTAACGCGGTATTCTTCCGCAAAGCTCGGTGCAGTACATCATGCATTGCTGTGCGGATGCTGATGCTAACCTCATCATTAAGGTCGATCAACTGCAGTTAACAGGTAATTCGGCCACACCCACCGATACCAAACGCATTTTTTCATGATAGCGCGTATTGAGGCGCCGCACGCATTAATTATTTCACCTAGGCACTATTAAGCACACTCGATCACACATAGACACCGCTAAGTCTAGGTCACACCACATGAAGTTAACGAACCTGCCTGGTAGCATGCATGCAGCTAGTTTCAGTGAAAGCAATCGATTCTGTCCATTGTAGAGTACATTTCATGTCCGGTCGTCTGCGCGTAACAGTGAACACTATGAACGCGGATGGCCGCCCACTTCTGTGTTGTCTGTCTTGATGCCGCATAAGTGGGTGGGTGAGAGTTACAATACTTCCTCAACCGTCCATAGATGCCGCGTGCTAGTCCGCACCTATCCTACAGTGAATGGGCTCATGTGTTGTTTTCACGTCCGCATGTGCATCACGTTGTTTGTTTGGTTTGCGCAGTCTAACTGCCGCACTAACCGATGCAGATGTTCTGAGTATTCTTGTACCGATTTGCAATCGGTCAAGACGATGGGCACGCATTTGTGCGTGTGCGCCATTTGGATTCAACTTGATGTGCTTATGAATTGAATTGGATATTCTTAGGGAGGAGCTTGATTCCTTTATGGATTTTCTTGAGTCGTAAAAGTTATAGTTGCTTATTCACGATGTTCGTTACGGTCCCCCGTTTCTCAGTGGCCGCATCTCAAGTGATTACAATCGGGTTGCGGGTTCGAGTCCTACCAGGTTCCGATGGAATGCGCACTGCTGACGAGTCCCGAAAGGATGAGACGCGTGTACTTTGCTTTTGCGTGCGTGTGACGGCTGTCTGAGGGAGTCTATATGTGACGAATTTCTACCTATACCATTCAACTGCCCCTACTACTCCTCCTGACTTTGCCGTGGTAGCAGGCAGATAACAGCTGACAAGGTGTCATGAATATGGGTGTTTTCATTTTCGTCAATATGCCATTTTAACTGCGCTTGCTGGATGATGCCATATATTCACACGTCTGTAGTGCGCACTTGAAAATATGCAAAGAAATTGTTCCGGAATTAAATCGTGCGGTACTCTTGTGTTATCTTTTCTGCTAAAACTTCCTCGGGAACTTATTTCTTATATTATCATTATTATTATTTCGATATCTCTACCAACTATCCAACGGGACTTGTAAAGCAAAGCTTCATAATCCGTATTAATTCCCCGTTATTTGTTCACGATTACTGCCATAATTGTGTTGCAGAAATTGTTTTCATTGTGAAGCTGCAGTTCTCCCGAAATCAATAACATTCGGCCTATGGTGCTGAAAGTAGAAACAGCGACGGTAGGCGGACCATTGTCACTTTTCGTTTAAGTCTGCTCGTATAAAAACTCATGCTTACTATGTGGAAAGTTTGTGTAATCAAGATAATTTTTAAATGCGGTAGTCTTTTGCTACCGGCAAACTCTCGCGCCGTGGTTCTGCAGCCTGGACTCACAAAGGTGATGGATGCAATCATCGCTGAGGATTTTGTCGATCACAGCGAAAAAGAAAGCATCATAGCACTGAAGGAGAACGGTTACCGTCAAAGTCACTTTTTCACAACTAACCTGCTGATTGCACCCACAGAAGCGGCCGCCAAAGGTAGAGGGACCCACGTCACTTATTTCTGCTTCTTCCAAACCTTCTACCATCTGGACGGCCGCATTCAGCCTACCAGGCTCGAAAGCTATGGATTTGTGTGTGCAATCCTTGGATAGGACAGAAACATTTGCAGAATCGGCAACTGCAGAATAGAGTTTGGAGTACGTTTTAACATCCGATTTATGTCCAGTGTGATGTTCCACAGGGACCAATGCTGGGGCTGCGTCTGTTTCTTGTGTTCGGTGTTGAGCCTCCGCCTCTGATTGCTTCGGATATGTTTTTCAAGGCTGACATTAAGATTGTGCAGTGTGTCGCCGACCAATAAGATAATGATGCACGTTAACTAGACATGGACAGGTAGTATAGATTGTCATTCCACAATAATCTGCTCTAGGTTAATTCGTCTAAATGTGTAAGAAATAGTCCACATTTGTCACCGTCCGAACAACCAACACATGCTTGAAGCAGATGGCTGACAAGCAGTCACTCAGGAGCGCGACCATGGGGTATAAATCCAGGATGACTTGGACTAATCAAAACAATCTGAAAAGGCGTCAAAGACTGGGAACCAACCTGTCTATGTTGCGGAGGGCTTTCGGGCGGTTTGATCTATCATTTTATAAGCAGACGCTCACCACTCACGTGCGGTCCCATGCGGAATACGCAATCCAAGTCAGGCAGCCATGGCACCAGCAAGATCCCGCAGGGCTTGAGATGCCACAGCAAACATTCACCAGTCTTGTCAAAGGGTTGCTTCACAGTATATATCAACTTAGGCTGAGGAACCTAAACTGGAACAGTGGCTATTGTCGGCGTCTACACGGCAACCTTATTATGGCCTAGCAACTTCTGTGGAGCCCCAACCACCTCTGCAGTAAACTCTCGCAATTAAGTCACAACAAGAAGTTGAGGAACCACTAGTTTAATTTGGCCACGCAACAAACTCGACTAGAATGTCTGTGAAAGGTTTAGTCTCTTCGTGTGTATCATCCATTGAACGACTTCTCAAGTTACGTTGTTACCGCCCGCACTTTTTCCGCTCGTAGAAACGCCTTGACGTTATCATAATCCACCTACATTAGGAGATATCCTAGGCATATAGACGGACGATATAATGGGATAACCTGCAATAACCTGCCCAATCGAAGTGGGATATTTTGTCTATGCCTCTGTGTGAACAATGTAAATCCACCAAAACGCGTCTCTATTTATTTTTATGGTTTCTTTCTCCAATTCGCGTTTCTCATTCTGGCCCTCCGGAGAGACTTGTTAATTATTTGCCTAACTACCCAACACACACCATTTTCCTATTGAAGTGACCTATGAAACAAATTAGAATAGCCATGTAGATCGACTGGCGCCATGTGTGAATGGTAAACATTGTCATAAATTCGTACTTACGACCAATGACGTACGATGAAAGGACTGCGGAATTTTATTTTCGCTGCCTAAAATTGGTCTAAATGTTGAGACCCTGAGGGCCAGAACGTCTACGCAGATGCACATTAATCAACTATTAATTTATCTGTGTACTCCACCTATCACCAATGCATACATGCATCGTATAATTTAATGTCGTTTTGTCACATGACAACAAGTAATGTTGACCAGTCAATAGTGGTGATTGGTGCACAAGAGGAGATTACGGTGCACAGCTACTATTTCAATGTGGACTAGCTCTGATGCCTTGAGTAAATTGTAATTGCGTCAGGTTAGCTGGTGTTCAACTCAGCAATCACCAAAATATGCTTCGGGATGTTTTACTACTGATTTCGATTGCTCATTAGCTATCTGTTTTCAACTCTTGTCCTATCCAACTCTTTAGTGAGTGCACCTCAAAATGGATCCAGGGTAGTAATTATGTGTTAGAAGAAGGAAAATGTGGTAGACAATAGAAGCAAAGTATAGGTAGCATAGCTACAAATAAACGGTTCACTGTCATTCCCTTCCAGTAGATATACCACTACGGTCGAGGTGAAAACAACACGTAAGAGCTGAAAATGAAACGAGCCATGATGTAACCTATCCAGACACTTTAACTTATCCGTTGGAAATGGCGGTAGAAAGCAATGGATTTGCATAGACCTGTAGAATTGTGAGACGAGCCGGTGCATCCAAATTGCCAGTTCATGTCCATCTTTTTGGTTTCAGGTTCAAATCATCCGCGGCGCATAAACCCGCATGTCTACCAGAAATACCAACAATGGATGACGGAACTGTACGTAGTGAACCCTGCTTGAGTGGCTCCCAAATTTCGATCTCCAAACGTGAACAATGGAAGAGCCGCTTTGACTTTCTTTTCGCCTGTGTTGGTCTATCTGTCGGTTTGGGCAATGTGTGGCGATTCCCCTACCTTTGCTATAAAAACGGAGGTGGTAAGTGTCAACCATTGTCTTTCTAAACAATTCGCGATTTGGGAACAAATTGATATTTCTCACTAAGAGATCTCATGTGTGGTCTGGCACAGTCACCATGCTCACAATGCAACATTCGCTTCAGAAACTTGGTTGCATCTGCCAGTATTTCTGTCATTTTGCTCAAGTAGCCCACCATCATCATGAAAACAACGCCCGTACCCTTAACTGCTAACCAGAAGGTTAAGAGCTTCAAAGTGTTCTTGTTTTCTCGTAGTGATATATACTATCCTCGCACATCGATACTGGTAACATGCATGTTCGAGAAACGATTTAAACTCTTCTACATGTATTTCAGCACAATGTATCAGTTGAAAGGTCTGTGTACACACGTTTTCAAACTGGTTCTCTAGTGCTAGTCGATTATCCTTCCTCGCAGGAATACGGTATTAACAGCGTAATCATAAAACATCCATTGTAACATTATCAAGCGTCAGGCATGACAAGCTCTGAACATACCTATATGCTTCCACCGGAAAAGATGTTGACGGCTACTTACTTTTTAGCGTGTATGTGAGCTGATGGCGCAATCTGGATCCTTGTTGTGTGATTATTTCCTTAAGTGTTTTCTCCAGCTCTGATCGGTCTCTTGTTGAGAGACTGTCCATTGCGCTACACGACTGACGCATGGCGGGTTTGAGCTCGTCCCTCTAGCTACAAGTGTCACCTATCTGGTTCAATGCTAGGCACTTCACGCGATTGCTATTCAGTCTGATGTATGAGTGACGAAGAAATTCTCAGAAATTCGTCCGGTAAATTTTGCTTTCTGTGCACTTAGCTAGAAAATCAAAAATTTTTCCGCCTTCGCTATCCTGGTTCTGATGCCCAAATATCTTTTGCGCGATTTTAACACAGGAAGATCTAAGCGGTACTGCACAGATTTAAAAGTCCCATAATATGATCAGAAGTCAGGGTAAGGGAACATAAGTTTTCGATAATCCATCTGCTTGCTTATACAATTATCTGCAAATCAAAATATGCAGACAGATGTTACAAGTCTTTACCCTTAGGGCGGGTTTATTGCATGCTGACAGTGTCTGCTAAGTCAGGCCAACCTGCCGCGTGTGACCTCGCTGGTTAGAGACCACCGGCCGTTTGGGACAGAGTAGTCCAAAGCCCTTAGCTAACTTCTTCTTAACACATAGCTCCGGTTCATACAGCCGGATCGTAATTGCTTCAACGGCTTCTAGTAGCCGCTTGCGAACGTAGTTCGATCGGTTCTTTGGGGCCTGATAGATAATTTTGAACAAGTCAGAAATTTGTGGCATGCCCTGTATCGGCTAAATGCTCGGCTATTGAAGAGTTGGCTGTTTTTCCGCCTCCAGTTCTAAGCCCCACCGGGAGTTGTTCCTTCGTTTTCTTAGTTGGATCCCTTGTCTTACAACCAATGTATTCCGCTGTACAGTAGCATGAAAGTGAATACATATACAAATTGATTTGGCGTGGACAGCCCTCTTATTCTTTGATTATAGTCTCCCCATCGGAATGCTAGCGAACTGGATTAGCATCTGCGTGGCTGGATAGGTGCGACTGAGTGCAAAAGAAAGACGAGATAGACGTTCCACCGCAACCTCGCCCTTGTGTGGCAAGTGTAAGAATATTTGATTGCGTTTCACTAACAAAACTACAGGCTATTTCTTCTTATGTTCCATGTTAGCTACGATGAAGGTTTTCGGAAGGACATTCTCCTTTAGCACCAAGTTAATACACTCCAATTCCTTTGAAAGCGTGTCGTTTGCATAGGTACGTTTAGCTCGGCTCACTAGGATATTTATCAACTTCCTTTTGAACCTAAGTGGCACAAATCTGTGGACGTTTGTGTAGTGTCTATTCCACGTATTTTTTCTATAGACGCAACGGTGCAGCGCACCCACACCAAGCCTTCCATAGCGACAACCAGGAAATGAAAGCGACTGATTTTCGCCACCGCAGGTGAACTTTATTGCCCGATGGCATTAGTTGAACGTGTCTGTTGGTTCCCCGTTACTTCCAGAAGACTAAAGCAAGACAAAATATCGTCTACGTAAAGGCAATAAAAACCGACACTTGTGATCGTTTGCTTTAGCCTTCCTTGTTCCAGGACGCCCATGAAGATATCGGCGAAAAACGGACACAGTGGGTAACCCATCGCAACTTCATTGCACCGACGGTATAACGCGGCATGGGATAGCAATTGAAGAGCAAGAATGCATCTGAACAACATTTCAATTAGGATCCTCGGCGTTGCCAAATTTAATGTGCTTTCCATCAACATATATATGGAGTTTATAATCTCTACTAATTGCAAAGAATGCAAGGTTTACCCGACGAATTTCTGAAAATTTCTTCGTCACTCATACATCAGACTGAATAGCAATCGCTTGAAGTGCCTAGCATTGAACCAGATAGGTGACACCCGTAGCTAGAGGGACGAGCTCAAACGCGCCATGCGTCAGTCGTGTAGCGCAATGGACAGTCTCTCAACAAGAGACCGATCAGAGCTGGAGAAAACACTTAAGGAAATAATCACACAACAAGGATCCAGATTGCGCCATCAGCTCACATACTCGCTAAAAACTAAGTAGCCGTCAACATCTTTTCCGGTGGAAGCATATAGGTATGTTCAGAGCTTGTCATGCCTGACGCTTGATCGTGTTACAATGGATGTTTTATGATTACGCTGTTAATACCGTATTCCTGCGAGGAAGGATAATCGACTAGCACTAGAGAGCCAGTTTGAAAACGTGTGCACACAGACCTTTCAACTGTTACATTATTCTGAAATGCATGTAGAGTAGTTTACATCGTTCTATACAATATCTCGGCCAAGTTTTCCACTTGGAAACAGAATTTATCTGAACGGCTAAAGAGTTGCGCTGAGAGACATAGAAGATGAGTCTTTACTCAAGTACTTTGAGCCTTGCGTGCGCCACTGACTTGTGCAGATGTGTATGAAGCGACTTCCACTAAATAAAACGAGAGTAGGGATTTGAATGACGAATGGGTTGGTATAACGAGACACAGCCAAATAAGTTTGCCGTATGCTTTTGAATGTGCAGTTCACCTAAACGCAATGGTTGGCTGGTATGTTCGGCACTCGAGGGAGGTGAAGAACGTCATACTAAAAGCGTACGAGGAAGGCGACCATTGGAAGCAGGTCGCTAGCATACTGAAGAGGAAAGTGCAAACTTGCCGCAATTGGATACAGACGCACAAATCGACGGAACCGGTGGGACAGCGCGGGGTAGTCCTTCGCAGAGCACTGGGAGAAAGCTGCGTCGCCGCTCTGGTGGAGTGGGTTTCTGCGGAGCCGACCGTTACCCTTGAACTCCTTCGTTTGCGGTTGAAGGCGCAAATGGAACTTTCAGTAAGTACCAGCACCGTCTCACGAAATTTGGATGGTAGACTGATGACAATGAAGAAATTGCACACGATTTCGGAATCGATGAACACGCTGGAGAACAAAAAGCGACGCAGGTCATTCATTTTGCAGCCCATGGATTGCGAGGTGGAAGGAAGGCAACCGGTGTAGATTTATGAGACTAAGTTCCATTTGTTTTTCTGCCGCACTCGCGGCCGCTTTCGACGTGGTAGTCGAGCGCGGTGTACAGTGGCGAATAGCCGGGGACCGCATGTTCATCTTGTCGGCGCCATGACAAACAACGGATAACGTTTTCGGTTCTGAGAGGAAGTTACAACAAGCAACGGCGTGCTCATCGGCTAGGGCAAGTGCTTGTACCAACGGAGTGGGGTTTGTAGAAAGGTGTCTTTTGATTTGTGACAATGCGCCCTGTCACACGCACTTGGAGCACGTTTTCTTGGAGGAACTGTACCGCTCTGGGAGACTTCTTTGCCTTGCGTCATACTCTCCAGCTCTCAATCCAATCGAGGGCATCTGGGCATACTTGAGGCTCATGTAAAACTGGCAATGAGGCGACGGTACTCCGAGATGCTCCTGGGGGATTCTGAAGGCGTTATGGATAAAATCGAGTGGCGGATTCGCTTTTTGGAGCACGCGGTGCCTGATGCGCAAGCCTTAGTGACGCGGCAGCACTGTCAACAAATGGCCCAGCACGTCAGAAAGAATTATGGACGTGTTGTTCATTTGGCCGATCTGTAAAACATTCTATTGACAGTAAACTACCTGTTCTAAATGAGTGTTGTTTTTACTTTATTATGATGACGGGTCAGTGCACTTTATACCCTGCTAGACATAACCAGTTCTCTAATCGGGGGAACATCGTGGATTTCCGGTGACTTGGTGCGCACACCCAATTTAGTTGCCGCGCTATAGAACAATCACGTGAGAACTTGACAAACAGATTCCACTCTAACACGGTTGTGTAACAAGCAATTATGTTCTACCGCCTGTCGTTGATTGTGTTTGGAGAGCCAGCGGATAAGGACTTTGATAAGAGCATAATAAATGAGCAAATTGAACTATTCAGACTTGACAGGCATGCGTATTGAGTGTGGCCGTTTGCCGGATTGCTTAACCCGTTACACCAACGCAGGCGGTTGAACGTTGCATGCGGAAACGCAGAGCATGTAGGGCAAGCACAACTAACCTTTATCACGCTTTCTAGGAAAATATTTCCGGATGGGTATTTGTCAGTTGTGAGCTGTATTCGAACACACCACAAGGTTGCGGTGAGAAGGTGCTTTGAAGCTGCAAATAAAATGTACTCGCTTCGGCGAATCACATTTACTCGTCGGGTTGTAATGTCTGCACAGGGATGAACGGCCCCGCATGACGCAAACTAATCCGTGCGTTCATATGACATTGGCCATTTGCAAGTGGAAGTTGCTATTTCGCTCCACCGCAATTCTACGTGGGTAAATGATGCGGCTATAGCCGGACATCTGTTGTAATCATATCTCGTGCATGTTATGGTCATCCATCCACACACCTCAGGCTCCGTCCCCCATCGCCAGCTGAGACAACACCGTGCAGGTAACCACGATATATAAACCAGGCGCACTCTCCATCCACCTCCGACTCCTAGTAAGTGGTTAATATGAAAATGTCCAGTCACTTACCAATTATTGGTTTGGCCTTCCAACCCCCTGGATCGTTGACGACCCAATGTACGCCCGGATACGGAAGCCCTGGGTACTCTCTACATGACACATATTACGTTAGGCGAGCGATCTGTCGAAACTTAGTTCCAGTGTTGTTCGCAGGAAAATGAGCGTTTACCTTACGTCCTTAATTACTATCAGCTAAAAGTTCACATGCTTTACTGGTACATTCAAGCAAGCACTTTTCATCAGGAATGTCATCTACATCGTTGTTAACCTGGTGATGCAGCTCCGGTATAAGCGGTTTGGTTTTCAGTGCACTCGGTTTGAGTTCGGATGAGCAACTATCGATGATTGAGCTATGGTGTCGTTACTGGACTAACAACACGTGGTCGTTCTTAATGACGGGGTTTGCATTATGTAGACGAAGAGATGAGTAATCCGCTTTGAATACGTTTAGTTGTTTCGTTTGCAGAGGCGCAATATTGGGGCGCGTAGGCGGTCCGCCCAGGGCGACACGTGACACGGGGCCGCAATTTTATTACCGCCGTACGTGGGATACCAAACGTGAAGCACAAATTATCCGGATAAACTGTGGGCTGAATATTTCAAAGTTACTGTATAATCAACAACACATCTGCGCCATGTGTCATACTTGTGCAAACGTTCTTCCCATGATCCTCTTATTTGTTCCATGGTGGCCACTTTCAACACATTCACCACAAGGTCCCAAGCGTATATTAGTTTGCATCGAAAGCTAGCCTACTCCTTCCCGATCGTTTGGCCTTCATACACCTATGCTGCCCTAAGTAAGAGTGAGAGTGTTGCCACCCCCTCGGGTGGCAAAAGTAGTTGCCACTATCCACAGTGCCAAGTGGCCCATCAACAGACGGTGTGTTCGTAGGCTGGTGAGAAAAGCTGAGAAAACTGGGAGCGTGTGCGACGCAAAAATGGCAAGGCGGCCTCGCATCACCACGCATGACTTTTCTGCTTGTATGGTTACTCGTGAGGTGTCCAGAAGCTACGATCTAAGCATTCGTAAACTCGCCCAGCATTGCTACACCACCAGACATACTGTCCATAGGGCTTTGAAGAAAAGGAAATTCCGGAAGTATAGCGCCCATCAAGTGCAGGTTATAAACCCACGTGATTCGGATAAGCGGCTTCATCTTTGCCGCAGGTTTTAAGTGCCATGGGCATCCATTCAGTTCTTTTTACCGATGAGGCTGCTTTCCCTTTGCACGGTGCGGAGAAGCAACAGTTTTGCGCAATGTGTAATCCACGTCGGTGCAGCGCTTCACGTATACGACATGGCGCAAAGCTCATGGTTTGGGCTGGGTTAACTGACCAAAAATTGTGCTACCATTTTGCTTTTCGGTATTGTAAGCGGTAGGTTGTTGTTTCGCAGTACTAATGTCTTACGCTTTCTAGCATACTCGTACAAGAAATTACAGGAAAAGTGCCATTCCGAAACTGGAAGCCGCTGGGTTATTAGGTACCGTTTGCTTGCAACAAGATGGCGCAACTGCACACTATGCACAAACGGTACGGGATTTTCTCAAGCATACGATCTCTTACCTTTGTGTCGGGTGGGGACTACATATAGAGTGGCCTGCTCGGTCAACAGATTTGAACCCTGTGGATTTCTTCCTCTGGGGTTACTTGGAATAGCGTGTTTACAAAACGAAGCCTAACTCTCTTGAGGCTTAAAGTAATTGAGTAAAAACTCATCTTGTATGTTCCTCAACGCAACTCCCTAGCCGTTCAGATTAATTCTGTTGCCCAAGAGAACATCTTGGCTGGGAAATTTTCTTGGTGAATGCAGGCTACGTGTAACGACATTCGGGATTTGTACATAACAATCCGCTTAAACAAGATCAGCTTGAATCTCCTACTCGTCTGGTTAACCTAGATGCAGTCTTACTCTCTCGGCCAGGTAAGGCGCGGTCATTGTTCTCATGAACAGTGTACTTGAGAAAAATGAAAGTAATACTGGTAGATGAATTTGAATTTCTTAGGGCCAGAAATGAGATACAATTCAAAACAAAATGAAACTCAACTGATAACTCTCTTGAAAATCAACGTTGCTCATTTTCGTCGGTGGATCCCATTGCAACTCACAACACTTTCTTGCCATCAAATTTCTGTTTTACCTCCATGATCTTTGTCGCGAATTTTTTGTACCCATTGAAGCACTACATGCTGAATGGTCCACAGAGTTCGCTGACATGAATTGCTGGATCATTTGGGGGATCCCAATATGTCCATTCAATTAATGCGCGCGTTATCGCACATGTGTACACAGTAACCATTAGTAAACACCAATGATCTTTTGACTTATTTTCCGAAGGCGTTTGCGGTACGTCACATGTAATATAATGTACTACCGGCAAAAATCGCATAGCGCAGCCAATTTAAATTATCTGCCGACTAAGCACTTATTGGTCGCGGAACAAACGTAGAGATCGCCGTAGCACCGTTTGTATTAGGCCCAACCTAACTGTTCTAACACTTTTACCACATGCCTCTGACAAGTGTAAGGAAGTAGTGATTGAAAGTTTGCCCGAATTTCACAAAACCGTCCTCAAAATTTCCATGGTAGTTGCAACGGCGGTGTTCATTATGATTACCACCACCGTTTTGTTTTACTAGAGTCCATCGCGGTCCACCAGAGAATAATTCCCGCGTTAGGACATACCGCGAGTTGAAACACGACCAAGAAAATTGCGCGGAGCCAATTAATACGAGCAGCAGTCATTTACGTTACCTAAGTCAATGATACGCACCATCTCGCAAGTGATTTCGATCAACATTTGCCATTATTCCAGGGTTTAATGTGTTGCTTGTGCAACGATCGCAAGCACGTGCAAACGTAACCGTGTTGCACTGCGACCATCAAATGTAAGGACAAACACAATAGAGGTACTTAAAGCACGAGAACATCACGTGTAGGTATGGTGGCCAGCCGTTTTGACAACTGCCCTTGCTTGCGCAGCCCACGTCATCACGTGACTGCTCATCACCGCTAACGCCGCAGGCGAGGCTGGGTTGAAAAACTAGGGAGCAGCTGAACACATATGGGCCCTGTTTTCGCACCACTGCAGCGGATGCGAATACGGGTTTTTATCAATCCTTGTTTACGGTGCCGTTAAAGCGCTTAACTTAAGAACATTCGTATAAGCTTTCTTCTTCTTAACAACGTAAATGCACCACCGTTTCGTTGGTCGACATACCAGCTAAACGGAAAACTTCCACAGTAGGGCAGTTTTGCAGTTTACAACAGCCTGAGTTCCTGGGCCACGGTGGCGCCCTTCATGTACGAACTCAACAATCATCCTTCCCAGTTATGGTAGACGCGCGCGAAAGCTTGTTCGTGGGAACCAGGCGTTGTCATAGCTGTGGGGCGTTGGCCACCCAAGAGGTGTATGCAATTTCCTGCATGCATCTGCTGTCACACCTGTGCCTGGACGCTGTCTGAATGCGTCAAGCTCTAGCTTAACTGTATAACGGGAAAGTTTGACTAAGTTATGGGTGAATTTGGCTGAAGTATACGGCTGCTTGTTTGCATTGTGGAAATGTAGCATACTTTAAGCAGAAATTAGCTCACTTGATCACCCAATAAGTTTCTTTATTCTGCGCTTCTAGAATCAACAGACCTGGAAGCAGTCGTAGATTAACTGGAGCGAAACATGTAAGGGTTTCGATAAACCACGTTTTTACACATCATCTAGCTTTAACTTCATGATTGCGAAACTACATGGTGTATGTATCACGGAGTTTGTCACAGGTTTATGTTCCAAGGTATATAAAGAGCTGTCGACGGATTACTTTTAGATTGATGTTTTCCGCTTTTGACCATTGTAATCCGTGCGTGCATTCACATCGAAGAACCTTCCCTCACAGCTGTCAGCTAAATCCTGAAATGACCCTTGTTCCTACTTTGCAGGGACTTTTTTGATTCCCTACTTTATCTCTGTTATCGCGGCTGGTATTCCGCTGTTTACTCTTGAAGTTACTTTGGGACAACTGACTGCTCAAGGGGGAATCATCGCGTGGGATATTTGCCCGTTGTTTCGTGGTGAGTTGAGCATTTTTTATTGTTGGCTAACATGTTCTAAAATAGACGAACCTCAACTGTGTCACCTGGTAGCCCATTCTAGACGGTTGCACAGGTAGTTAATTGTTGCCGAGGAAAACCAGGTTGATTAACCAGTAACTTCAGATGTTCGCAAAATAATGAGGAACTTTAATTGTCGTTCATTTAGCGGGGAGCACCAATTGTATGGGGAAGATTGTGACAGTCAGTCTCAAGAGTACTATTCCATGTAGACTTATTTCCCTGTCGGTTCAGCCACTGGAGCCGTAATTGAGTTGGATAAATGCTAAACTTTACCTTCCTCGACCTCAACGCATTACGTGGGGTTAAGCACTAGTTTGCACTTGAAGAGTACTGCCAAACGCGGACCCGAACGTCGCGGGCAGAGTTTAGAGAGGGTAACACACAAGTGTTGTCTAAAGTTGAACATATTTTGATGGAAAGTAAACGACAGAAAGATACGGTATACCACATGGTTTTCCGTGCAATCTTTCTTAAACGAAATGGCGCCTGGTTCGTTGAACCCGTTAACCAGACTGTGCAAAAATCAGTTAATCCATTCTATATAAGGTAAGCCAAAGAATGAAGGACAAGAGTTGTTTTCAGAATGCGTCACGTGACTCACGCCGGCAAAGTCATCTATTACCACAGCAATTAAGGTGTCCATAAATCCTCTAACAATCCGATGTATTGACATTACAGGGAGCACAGTGGGTGGCGTACGGTTTTCAGATGCTTCCATCATGAAGATAGGTACGCGGTGACCACAGAATGATGTGGGTATAACATGAAGACGTATGCATTTTTAACTCGCAAATTCTACGCATGCAAACGCAGGAACGCAAGTTTGTGAAGAGTACTCTTTTCTACAAATCTCTTTGGGTATTTATGATTATAAAATGGAATCTTAAAGCCCAAACAGATGAGAAAGCAAAAAGCTTAGTGGAATCACGACAGGCAGAATCAAGCGGCTTGATTGATAAAGTTGTCTATCTCAGATGACAGATCACGTGCTGGTTGGTCGGTGAAATGCCAAACGCATTACTCATCACAATCTGCACACGAAGAGGTGTTGGCAGATTAGTTATGGCAACAAACCCTTTTGTTTGTATAGTTCTCGCTGTTATCCTAATTGCAATCGCTTCAGCCACCCTTAAGATTTGTTTCCCAGTCTTTCGGGTACCGTTTAGACACGACATATTGTGCTTTAAAACTATCAGTGGTCCTAATTTGGTGTTCGCTATCAACCAAATGTTCCGGGATGGCAATGTTGGCGTGATTGACGAGGCCTTCCGGCAAATCCGCTGGGGTACTTGGCAATGTGATTAGACAGACTCCTGGTGCAGGTTAGCTGATATAGAAAGTAGGATTGGAACCGAACGGGAATTATGTCTTTGAGACGTTGGGTAGTAAAATGAGTGGTTTCTGCAAGGACCAGTAGGTAGACGGCCGGGAAGTTTCGAGCCACTGCAGTGGAAATTTTTCTGCTCATCAGATCAAAGGAAAAATCGCCTTTGAAGGGGATTTATAGGAACACAGTCTTCTTAAGAACGGTTGTAATTACTTCGCGGTTAACGCGGATAATCACTGTATAATTTTTGCTGAACGGGGCTGGATAACCTTTTTCACGTAGCGTTTTAATCATACGGATCTTTTGGACCTCCAGCGTCTCTTGGCTGCAAAGTTTCGCAGCATAAAATTACAAGCAGCGAATAAGATTACGTTTGCACTTCACGGGTTTGAAGCTTAGAAAATGCTTATTTTGTCCCATCCATGTGGAGTTCCGGAACACACGTCTTCCTAGTAAACCTTCATTTTCCCGGCCACACAATACACCCACAAATGTTAGCTTGCCATCATTTTCGCTTTCGATGGGAAAGTTCAACGGTAAGTAAAAGCTTTTCAATCGGCTTAACAGGTTGGAAACATTCCTGATTGAATCGCAGATCACAAACATATCATCCATGTGTCGACAACATAAATCAAACGAAACTACGATGGATCGTATAGATTTAGGTTAAATCATGGCGAGGAAAATGTCAGAAAGGAGTAGGCCATGGGGGGCCGTCGCGACACTGTCGACCTATCTGTTGATGACTCCATCAAACAAAAACTCTGGTGGACGTGCACTGTCAGATTAATTCATTCATGTTATTCATCGGAATACGCACCCGTTTGAAAGTTTAGTTTAAGTAATCACATCTAACATTGAAACTTTCCATCATGAGAATATTTGTAAAAAATGACTCAACATTTAGATAGAGAGCATCAGTTTGTTTTTTATTTTCATGTATTTACAAATTCAAATATCTTTCCCGGCGTATTTGTCTACCACTGAGCCAACAATACTTAGCTACTGATATATGTTGTTCTAATAAACTGGTCCGTCTAACACCTTCAATTGCTCCTCCACACGCATCACTGTTGTGGTTTGGCTGCTGCCATACGACATCAAGAATACTCAGCAGGATGTTTTGATCAAGCGCTTGAACGTACCTCTGATACGAAGACAGCATAAGCCAAATTTTACTACATAATGGGGTCTCAATAAGGTGGCTCTGGGTCTCACAAGCAGTGAGCTAGCGTCGGCATCCACATACGCATAGCGACTGTTGCAACTCCCAAGGTAAGCGAATTGATCAAATTCCGATAGTTCAGCATTGTCAAGGTTTAAGAGGTCCCAAGTGGACCGTTTTCCTGCACTAACTTTGTATTTTGTTGCTGCGAATTGCATTTCAAATGATGGGACCAATGGGAAGATTTTTTGTTAGTTTTCCTGGATTAAACAAAGATCGACAAATAGCAAAACGATCTCATTCATACATAAAAGATCGACTAATTTGCCAGCAGGCAACACCTCAACATCCGGGTCATAGAATTCCATATGGGAACACTACATGATGGATTCCGCTAAAGTTGAAGAAAAATGAGGAAATTGGCTCCGCGTTGTAAGAACACAACAGGCAAAATGACACGGCTATAACGTGTATACACGCTTGGGTACAATCTTTTCCCTTAACACACGAGTCGCGGGCATCGCTGACCGCCAGCGGAACTTGCTAACGTTTCTCAACTGTCCTCCACCGCTAGATTAAGTGAATCCTGTTTGAGAATGTCTTAAGCTTCGCTTATGTCCGTATAATAGGTGTCGAAGCATCGTTGCTTTTAATGACGTTTTCGGTGATACATTTAGGGTTTCGGGTGATGGGCAATCCACTCGTTCTTGTTCTGGGCTCACAACCTGTCGTCGTACTTGATCCAAACGACGTCGAACTATTCCCCCGTCCTCCAGCTTTTCTCTACTGTACTACCGAATTCCAGACTATTGGTTGACCACACCCTGTTTGCTTGTCACGATAGCTATGTTGGCCAGGCCATGGGCAAAGGGAGGTGTGATGCCGAGCGAATGCGTTAATACTATTTTAGAGCAAAAATTGCTCGAGCCAGTATCTGCGATAACTTCACATGGTATATCGGAGGTAAACAAGCCATCCTTTTAGATGTGCACAGTGGTCAACCCAGAGTTGAATGTAGTTACGTGGGCTTCGATCCATTTGGGATGTGCGTCTACTACAACACGTACCGTGGGACTATCGATGGGTCCACGGAAGTCAATGCATATTCTGTCTTACGGGCGAAAGCGTCATTGACATGAAGACACTGGCACAGACGGTGGATAAGCTATATTCGTTTGACTCCAAAGGTACACCGCAGATATAGTTGCATGTTGTTGCTGTCGACTGTGAATTTCCTTGGCGACCCAGGTGGAGTTCATGCAGGGTTGTTTGACGATGCTGTTTGTGAGCAAAAACACAAGTGCCCCAATGTAAAAATGCTTCAGTCCAAATTTTATACCGTGTAATCTTCTTTAGACCCTCGTCTAATCTATGTGGCCAGACACTTAGAATAAAATCCCACGCAGTTCAAGGTCACTCTTTGTTTCCGACCTTATCTTCGTTGCTATCAGTGAATGCGAATCATCCAACTAATACAACACTTACACTAGTTCCCTCAAAGCTACCATGTGGCTAAGACATTTCCACAAAGGAAGCTAATTGAGAGCGTTGTCACACTGGTTGTTCTTGTCGGGGAGTTATTTCCATTCATACTGATAACCAGCTAGTAGTAGGGCGCAGCCAAGTACAAGAGCGATGGCATTTGTGTTATGGATTTTGTTCCGCTTATAATTCGGAGTTGTGGCTTGTGGTTGGTATGTATTTCGACCTTTTACCCAAATATGCGTTGGTGAAAAGGAACAAGCCTAAAGAAGACCGCCGAAACTTCCTTATTAATTTGGGTGCAATTTCGCTTGAACTGTTATAAGGTCCGACCGCCGAATGTTTACTCCTCTCGCTTCAAGCTGTAACAAGGAGTCTCTGATTCCGTAGCGTGATGCGTCATGTCGACTTCCTTTAGTACCGTGATTTATGGTGGTCAACACCCAGTGCTTGCGTGCTTCAACGTCATGTACTCTCCGGGGTCAAAATAGTCCACAGCCTTTGGACTGACCAATGCATTTTAGTCCAGCGATAAACCAATTCCTCTGTCTCAGACCACAGCCACTATGTGCTCTTGCATAACAAACAACGTACAGAGTGCGCAGTACGAGTGACGGTGGACTAACCTTTAAGTAGTGGCTAAGTCTACCCCGAAACGACCTTAATTCTTTTTGTTTCCTTAGATGTGTGTTGGAAAGAAATGGCTATGTCTCTCCTCAATCGATTTTATTCCCTCTGCGCTAATGTGTAAACCCATGTAATGGACTTTGGGTCCCAAGGATACACATTCCTCATCTTTCCGCCTCAAACCATTCCCCTTCAGGCGGTCTAAGACATCTCGCATTTTGTAGATGTTCGTCACTTGTTACTCCCGTAGCCAGGATGGTTATTGGCATCCGGTTCCGAGGTGGTAGTCACTGTCCAGTCCAGGGGGACATGCACAGGCGGCCTGAGCCTAGAGAGTGACCATGGGTGGCTTGCGCTACATCAGCCACAGCTTCATCCATCACCCACTATCTAGTTTAAACTTGAAGGAATACGACCGAGTGGCATGTGTATGGGTGCCAGGTTTCATCAACGAAGCCGACCCACTCTTCTTCGATATGCACAGCAGCAGCAGCAGCAGCAGCAGCAGCAGCAGCAGCAGCAGCAGCAGCAGCAGCAGCAGCAGCAGCAGCAGCAGCAGCAGCAGCAGCAGCAGCAGCAGCAGCAGCACTCCTGTATACCTATGCAGGGAATAATGTGCACTAGAGGTACACAAGGCGATGGCTGAGCTGTTATTCGCTCCATACTGGACAGAAATACACTTCGAACCTGGCACGATCAAAAGAATCGTGCACCCCATCGCTCCCACAGCGACGATAAACTGTCTCCTGGAACCAGTAATCGAAGCGGAGGGTGTTAGACAAGTATGCACCTTGTCGACGTTCACATCAAGCGCGATGCCAGACCGAAGAGATCAAATAACTAATATAGAATTTGAGGAAAACAAACATACAAAGTTGTCACAGCATGTACAGCAGAATAAGAGAATGGAACAAACCAAATAAAGTGGAATGCTTTTTCGATGTGGCTCTATTCCACCCGTATACTCCACGAACGACGGTTTCGTCCTGATATGGACTCATCAGGTAGAGATAGCACAGCAGGTATTGGAACTCGCCGCATGGTGTTTGGCGGCTCTCAACATGATCAATAGACCGTTGAACACCGCGAGCACTGCTTGACACAGCAGTTAGAATTTGAATTTGGGATCTCGGAGCAACCGCCATGTGTCTTGGTTGCGACATTTAAGCTTAATTGTGGCCAAGGTTTAACTTGAAACCAGCCTCTGCCAAATACGGGAACTGGGACCGTCACCGAAGTGGTGGGTTTCGGCGTGGCTCTCTCTTATCCCCGCACTCCACGACGGCGGTTTCGTCCTGGTTTGGACCTATCAAGTAGAGATAGCCGAGCGGGCTATCCAGATTAGCCAGATAAAATAATGTAGTTTATGTTAAGTTGGTTGAGCCCAGCTACGGTGAAGAATCGTCATGAATGAGACATCAAGCTGAGTATGAGGCACACATACATGGTGGGCATCATCCGCTTCGCAGGATAACTTTAGGCAGGTATGTATTAATATTTTCTCATGCCATGTTATACCTTAGCAAACCCCGACGGGCATTGATTACCGTTATTGTTTGGGGGTTTTCGTAAGCTGGAACTTTAAGTAGGCGTGTGTGAGGTCTATGGTTGAGAAATATCTGCTGGCTCCATGCTGAGCGTAAATGTCCTCGATTCCTGGAATGTGATATCTCTCAGCCGGAATAATCTAATTGACGGTAATTTGGTATTCACCACATACGGGAATCGATCCATCATGCTTAACTGTCGGGGCACTTGGAGTTGCCTAATCGGGAAACTCTGTTGCCTCCGTGGCGCAACTCTTTTGTTCTTCCACGTTTGATCGCCTCAGATAGAGTAGCGACCGACACTTGATGTGAATCGTGGTCGTGTGCCAGTCGGAATGCTCACTGATGAACTTTTCTTCCTCTTGTGTCCAGAAAATTCGTGCGTTTAGCTGGAGCAACTTTTGTATTTCTGATTGTAAAGAAATTGGTTCATCTGGTGAACTCGAAGTTGATTGATCCAGTTGCGGCTTAGTGTGTTTGTCCCATCTCAATGTGAAGCGTATAGACTTCTCCTGGTTGCCGACCCTCCCACGATACCACACCTTTTGCACACTCAACAGTTTCAATTCACTACCTGAGTGTGAACGCATTCACAGAGGCACCCGGTATAGATTGGTGCCGCTCGTCTGGGCCGATCTTTGGGATCAAGTTCTTTCGTTGTAAAACATTACTGCAATGCTGGTGTGAAATTAGAGATGCAATGAAACTGGTTAACACAAATCCATGTGTAAATTATTTGTCGTGAACGGGAAGTAGTTGTCTGCACTATATACTTCAGTGGTTCAACAGCAACATGTACCATGGGCTAATGTGGGTTTGAAGTGAACCGACACATAGAAACTTGATTCCCATGTTTCCGAAATTGTGT
>CALYDF020003985.1:0-23508 GCA_944474145.2 Dicrocoelium dendriticum
ACAGTTAAATTTATTGCTGCAAATGATGTCTTTTTTCATTATAACTGAATTTGAACATTTAGCTGTACATCCCTGTATACCTAGCTATCGCGACATGAACGTTCCTACGGGGAACAATAATCCGAATGTGTATCCTTTTCAGTATTGTTAGCACGATGCCTCACATGCCGCATCTGTCAGGATGGAAACATTTGGTAACACATATGAGTGCGAACACCATTTTTGGGTCACTTGCTTCACACAAGATCACTTCGTACCTCAATTACACAGGATTCACGCTGCATGACCAGCAAACGTAGGTTCAGCGGACTAAACCCCTTAAGTTGAGACCACTTATTGTCTGATAAAAAACAGGCGGTACTAGCTATCATCGTCTGCCTGGTCTAACGGATGTTATCGTTCCAGTGTTCCATTTGTCAAGCAGTCAAGAACAGAATGTGACTTAGAATGGAATAATTTATTACGCTAATTTAGCTGGATCTGCAGCTATGATCTACGATAATGATATTCTGGTTAATTTCATTTGACGCACGTGTGTGTGTGACATGCGTAATGATTGGGTTCGCGTAGTTCTAGTCCGCCTGCAGCACGCGGCTCTATGAAAAATAAGCACAGAAGGACATCGGACAAGTGCACGGAGACGGCCACTCGAAGGAGCTACAGTACTTGCGAAATAGATGAATTTGACTGTATACTGTGACATGATACACTACTTACATACTTTAAGAGATTTACCCAAGTGAAATGGGCAGCATGTTGGCAAAAATGAGACTTACACCGCAATTGGTTGCTTTGGAAGAGCCTTGTTGCCGTCGAGCTATTACTTTTAAATCTCCGTACATAATTTAATCCACATCACAATTATCATTGCACAAATCTACAATCAAACAACTGCACCGCAGAGCAAGCCATAACCAAGCATCGTGCAGTCTACGTGTTAATAACTATAGAATTACACGGAGGATTGAAATTCTGTAATGCCGAAGCCAAACCTTAGCCTGTTTGCATCTTGCTACCTGCTTCACATCCGCCAACAAGTGACGCATTAAAGTCGGTAGTAGGGTAGTTCAGATGCACGATAACACTGCTCAATAACATCCGAAATTCCCACAGAGTGGTACCATTTGGACTACTGAAAGTTGCCTAAGAACGCGCCGGAAATTCTGCAAAATGTGTACCAAAAATGGGTGTTAATTTTGTGCGAAGATCTGTGTGTCTTTGTAAGTCATTAAACAGTGGTAAGTTGAACTTGTGAAGTAGTGTTAAGTCACGAGTAACGGATATGTTATTGACAGGGTAGTGGACAATGCAAGGTTCAACACCCTTCTGTTCGAAGTACGAGGTGAGTTGATTATCCTCTTTACTAACACGTGAGCAGTGAAGACAATTATGTTATACATATTCCACTTGACTGGTGTGATATGCTGGTGCTATGAGTTACGTTGACCGAGGAAAGGACTGTCCTTGCTTCACGCCTGTTGGTGTCTAGTTCAGGCCAATAGTGCAGGGCCATATGGTTGTAAACTTACAAAGGACCATGTGTGGTTGACTGTGGTCGCGGGAGTGTAATCTACTACGGTTGAAAACCATGTGCAACTGTTTCCGATTCCGAATCCTCTAAGGCTGCCTACAGCTTAACTCGAGTAGATCCTAGCGGACCCTCCACATTTGCACGTTCATGATATACATCCTGTCCACTGTCCCATGAGCAAATTTAGGTGTTAGGTGTTAGCAATAATAACAAGTCAATCAATCATCAACGGCAGTACATCAGCCAATTGAACTGATGCTTCGCTGCCGTGCAATCACGGTGACCTACGGAACGAACAAATGTAAGAACGAATCGAAGGGGACCTACAGTAAATGCCTTAAACAAATACTCGGGGTCAAGATGCCGACACGTTGTCGACCACAGATCATCACAAACAGCTTCGTTGCGACTTCCATTGCTCCGCGTCATAATCAGTCATTGCCTTGCAGATAACTCAGCACCAAACACCCTTTAAACAGGCAATCCGACTAGAGACGACAGCAGACACGCTACTCTTGTCGACTGCTAGCCATGTCCTGTCACGTCTCAAGCCAAGCACAAGTAGGTCAAGTAGACTCCAGCCTGGAAGGCGAAACGGACTGACGGTACCGAGTTTGGTTATTAGTGACTTCGTTTCACGCTGCCACGTTAATTTTTGCCCAACTCGGACCTAGGGCTGCCCTGTATTTCGCAGACAAAACAAGGCCCACCTCGGTAAGCGGTGACCAGACATGCGTAGTATGTGCCCAAGACAACGCAACTTATTCAGTGCTCTCTGTTGTTCCAAAGACCTAGCTTGAGTACCACTGCCTATTACGCGTCTACACATTTCATCTTTGCGGACACGCTGGTGCCATCCGACACCAGCATTGCTTTACAGACAACGATTAGCAAATGGTTGAATGCGCCGCAAGTCCTCAGATCGGAGGGGCCAAGTCTCACTCCCATAGAGTGGGACGGCCCTCACCGTGGCCTTGTAAACACGGCCTTTCAGACGGGCGGAAATCCCTTTCTGACGCCACAGATACCGCAGATTCAAAAAGGCAGCCCCAGCTTTTGCCAAGCGTGAAGGGACTTCAACTGATTTACGCCCACTGTTGCTGATACAGCTGCCACGGTAAGTGAACTGAGCAGCTACCTGAAGTTCCTCGCCATCAAAGGTCATAGGGGTATTCAAGTGGCAGGTGTAAAAGCACTTTGCACTTTGAAGGTGTGAAACGCATGCCCAATGATGGGACCACTCTTCAGAGGATATTCACAATTGAATGCGTCGTCGCAACACCATTAAAAAGCAGGACAATATAGTCCGCATAATCACCAGGCAGCCAATCAACGTCTGCCTCATCGGGTTCTGTAAAGGAACACTCCATGATGGAGTCTACGACGAATTTGAATACAAATTGGGAAACTGGACAAACCTTCCAAACGCCACTTGTTGTCGGAAAGACATCCGACCAATCACTGTAGACCCGGACGCGCCCTGTGGTGTTGTAGTGTAGGGTCCCTAAAATGTTCACTAATCTCATCGGAACACTTTTGCACACAAGTATGGCGAGCAGAATGCATCGCGAGACTGAGTCCATGAACACAGCTATTGTCGGCTTGCATTACGTGTGGCGATGCTCTAGCACCTACCGCGGAGTGAATATGTGGTCTATACAGTCACGTCGTCGGCGGAAGACTGCATGCTCTTCCCTAATCGGTGATTCTTGCTCCACGATGAAACAAGGAAAGAGTATTGAGGCCAGTTATTTTGTCACCACCTGCTTTAAGCTAATACACCTCTGTTTAGCACATTTGATGCGACTGCCCAACTTGTAGATAGCCAATATAATCGATCCACCTGAAATAAGAAAGTCGGTACGCAAGTAATCCGTTAGCAAATGAAATGCAGCAAACCTACCTAAGCTGCGCCGGTCCTGCTTGCGTTCTCAGCAGGACACTACGCCGCAGGCGTAAAAATAAAGCGAAATGATAAGTATTAAATCAAGTTGGAAAACCCCACCTGAAATAAAGTCAGTACATAAACATACCGTTAGTAAATCGAATGCGACGTACCTTCCAAATGTGCGCCGATACTGCTTACGTTCTCTGCAGTACCTGTCGTCTTTTCGATGCTGGTCCCGAGTTACCTCGCTCGTGACTCACTAGGCCTGCCTGACTCATGCATTCGCAACCGCATGTACTACAGCAACATGCGCTCGAAGTCGATGGAGTACAGCCCATCGGCGCCTGTCACTTCCGCACTTGCCGCTTCTTCTCCGCATGCACGAGGGATTGCACTTGTACCTCCGCAACTACATTCATGACCAGATCGCGCCATGCACACCGATCAACCGCCTTCGCTTCCAACATCGGAAATCAACATCAGAACTTCGTAGACTCACTATGATCATGTCCTGGTAAAGTAACCTTGGTTTCCGCCCATGCCGCTTCCCAAAACACAGTTGACCGTATAAAAACTGTTTACGTATCCGCGTCGAATCCATACGCCACACATGAATGAGCCACCTCAGGTGTCTCATCAACAGTATGTAGTTCACTGCATACATTCTAATACGGCGCAACACCTCCGTGTCTTCAACTCTGTCGCACCAACCGAATGGCAGAATCTGTTGCAGACCCTGTTGATGAAAGCGCACGATATTCTCACGCCTCGCCGGTAAATCGTCCACATTTCGATGCTGGATAGAAGAACGGACAGCATCATGGATTTGTACACCACCAACTTCGTGTTGACGGTAAGCTGGTATTTATTCCACGCTCGGTACTCAAGCACCCTGAATGTTGCCGCTGCCTTTGAAGCTCACTGTGTGTCAGCCGGTCAGTCGAAAGCACAACCCAAGGAAGCAGAAGCGGGAGGTGGTTTACAATACGTCATTACCGGTGCTTCTTGCGACAATCTTGTAGATTGTGCCTCCGGTGAATGCTAAAAGAGACAGACAGATTTGCTTGTGTCGTTGGCAAGTCCGAATTCGGCCACAGTCGAAGTCAGAGCCATAGTCAAGGGCTGCAGCGCATCGGCGCTGTGTGCAAACAACGCACAGTCGTCAGCAAACGGCAACATATGGATAGTTGTCTCAAAGACTATGGTTCTCACACCGAAACGACGGATGTTCTGCAACCCAACAACATTACTGTGTTCCACACGAATACCGCAAGCACATGCCGCCTCAAACGCACAAGACATCATGGCATGAAGTTAAATATTAAACAGAGAAAAGCTAAGACACAGCCTTGCTTCACACCAGAGACAACTGCATTGTCATCTGAGGTCTGTCCACCCAGCTGCACCATCGCCCACATATCATTGTCCAGACATTCGACTAAACTTACAAGCTTAATCGGACAGTCAAACTTACCGAACACCAGCCACAATGCTTTTCGGTTCACGGTATCAAATGCTTTGGAGAAGTCAACAAAAAGGAGTGCAGCGACTGGTGTCGTTCGTTACACTTCTAAGCAAAACTGACGAGCCTCAAACAGCAAATCAATAGTGCTGCCACCCGAAGGGAACGCAAATAGATCTTCAGCCACATTAGCTTCCACAACCTGACTGACGAGGCGTTTGAGCAAGATTCGGGTAACCACCTTGCCCACACAACTCAGCAAATTGATGCCACGATAATTCGTGCAACATTGCTTGTTTCCCTCGCACTGGAACAGTGGTAGCACAAGGGCATCCTTCAGCGCAGGTGGCACCTCCTCCTCAGTCCAAACGCGTTGCACTAAGTGGTGCAGCGCGTTCACCAACAAGAGCCATCCGTGTTTCAATGATTTAGGCGGGATCCCCTCGGCACCAGTCCAATTGCCGTTTCACAGCTATGCAAGTGCTCTCTGCGTCTCATCTATTGTCGGCGTGTTCGCCAAACTTACTTTCCCCTTACTTTCCCTCAGGCCGTTCAATTTACGCCAGCCAATCTTCGAAAGGGTGTTAAAGAGACAGTCAAAGTGATTTTGCAAGATCTGCATTATATGTGCAGTCTGTGTGCAGGTAGCGCCTGAGTTAACAACGATTAACGTCCTCAGTGGCTACAACCTCGGTCCATACACCGACTTCAATGAGTCAAAGTATTTCTTGTGTTGGCATCGTTTGGTGTAGCATTCCATCTGCTTTGACTTCTCCGTCCACCATTCATTTCAATGCGCCGGTGGTCCCGAGTCAGTCGCTGTCGAATTCTGCGAAACCGACTCTTTTTCTCCAAGTCACCGGGGTCTGCAACATGTGCAGCAAATACTGCATTCTTTTCAAACACCAATGCGCCAATCATCGCAATGGTCTCATCAAACAAATCAGGCCGCTTACAGTTTGCACGCCCGATGGTCTCCTCGGCAGCAGCTCTCACCTGATTGCGAATGTTGTACCACTCCTCGACCACTGTGACTGTGCAGGCCACATCACACAGGCCTACAGCCATCGCCTTCTCCAACTCAATAATTTTCCCCACAGTACCGAGGGAGTGAAGATTAAATTTACTCCGATTCTTGCCGGAAATGCAATACGTAGATTTACAAAAATATATGCGTAGTTTGGACCGCACCAATTTGTGATCAGTGCCACAACCAGCTCGATGCAATACACGTGTCGTGTGCACTTTACATATGTCACGCTGACATACAGTGACATAGTGGAGCAGGTGAGCTTGACCACTCCGTGGGTGCGTCCAAGTTGCTATAACACTCGCACTCAGTGCAAACCGAGTGTTCGTGATCGTCAGGCCGTGAGCGGCACACAGGGAGAGCAGCCTGTCACCGCTCGCATTCGCTGGACCAATACCATGCGTACCAATGATATTTGTCCTCACCGATACATCAGACCCAACGAACGCGTTGTAATCATTCATCTGATCTAGTCGGTCGCTCCTGGGCACAAACCGTTTCACGGAGGATAACTAAGTTTAGAATAGATCACGTGTATCCTCAGGATGACACATGGTCGGACAGGGCTTGCGTATAAAATTGGCGAACTAGCTCTTCCTAATGGTAGGCGAACAGCCATAAGTGGTGCGCTGGAGACAGTTTCTTCAGCCACATATATTTGGTTGGCGGCATCCGGTTTCGTATTTGCCTGTGACTGTGGCCAGCCACAGGACGCCTGCGCCTACAGAAGGACCATGGATGGCTTACGCTGCACCACCCACAGCTCCAAGCACAAACCCCGTATCCAGTATAAACCCGAAGGAATAAGACCGGGAGGCATGTGGATGGGAGCCACTTTTCATCAGCGGAGCCGGCCCACACTCCTTCACAGGCAAACAAAAGCACGCCGTATTTGGGGAATCAAGCGCAAACAAGTCGGTGACCGTACCGTTGTCCGCTCCAGACTGACTGCACGGAACCGCTCTTTGAGCCTAGCACGGCCACAAGCACCGTGCACCCCGTTCCCTCCAGCAACGACCAACTGTCTGCTGGAGCCAGATGGACGAGGTAGTGGGTAATAGACAGGTAGGCACCTTGTCAACATGCACATCAAGCGCAGCCACACCGGGGATATCAAACAACAGCCGTTCACTTTTAACGACAATCTGAAATAAAATAAATCTAATAATGCATCCAGATATGGTGGCATAACTCTTCACTGGATTACCATATGAAGTAAGTTGGTTAGAACGAATCCGCGATAAGTGGGAAATGTCCACAAGTTACTTAATAATACTTCAAACGTATCAAAATTACCGAAGATAAGCGCAATTAACCTAAGCAACGTGGCCAGTTAATAGAGCATTATTCAGGTAGGCAGAATAAACCAAATAATGTGGAATGAAAGTTATCCAGCTTAAAAAGATCTAGTTTAAGTGTAAGTTGGTTTAACCCAACTGCGGTGAAGAAGCATCAAGAATGCAACATCAACAACATCAGCAACTATATATATATATATTTATATACATGTATTATATATATATATATTCATTAATAAGTATTCCTTTAATTCTGCCACTCTATGTTTGCGTTAACCCTGCTGAACATAAATGAAACAGACGGAATGCAGCATAATGGGAAGACGAACACTGGCAAATATAAGCATTTCTTATTATCTCCTCAGCACCAATAGACTACAATAATTGACACATTAAGCGATCTGTGTAACCGAAACCAATATGATTCGGCCAATACTTGCACTTCACTAGCTTCGCGCTTGTGAAAACTCTGTTTACCCGTGTAAGACGTGACTGCTTGAACGACTGCATGGCTGAGGAAGTTGAAGTAATCACCAAAACACTTATGCAGAACGGCTACCTTTGGAAAGCATAGTCCTCGTTGGCCGCGTAAAGAAACGGTGTTGACTGCGCCAAAGAAATATATATACATCGAGCTACCATGCAAGGGTGACGCCGCAGCAAGAAGGACCACCATACGTATATTCTGCCATTTAGCTTACGTACTACACTGCGAAGATAGTGATTCTCAACAAAACCCAAACCTTGCTGGTGCCTTCAGTAGAAGAAGATGAACCCGTCAGTGCCGAATCCCATTGTGTTTACCAATACGTGTGCAACTGTGGCGTCAGTTATGTCAGCCGAAGCGACCTGGCTTTTTAATCCGTCGTGAAGTAACACTTACCAAACTAGGTTCGGTGCAAATTTAATCAATTCCCTCAAACGATAGGTGCTCCCATAAGCGGCCATCGTCATCCATAGGTAGACACATTTCTGTGACTCTTAACCGGATTAATTCCCTACCGACGTTTTGAATCTTATGTCATACAAATTCACGTTTTCCTATCTGCAGAGGCAGTCACAATAAGCTGAAGTAGACCAGCTTTATTAGTCCGGAAGCAAATAGTTGTCAACCTGCAGTTGCCGTGGTCCTAATACCAACAACAATGACTACCCCATTAAGGTGTTTGATTTTCTTATGCTCTATGACGAGTAAAAATAGTTCTCGTTTATTGCAATGGTACTGACAAGATAATACTAAATGCTAGCGTCTGCGAATGTTTATCTGCTCAGTGTGTTTGTTCAAACTACTGAAGATAACTAACTGTGTTAAACTGAATTCAATCTATTCAGCGAACTACTGTGGGTTCTTGCAATGATACATGGTTTTTAAGGCATGTACCTGGTCTGATTGAGAATAATAACAAGTATTGCGTTACGAATGAGAAACCCAAAATTAACAAGAAATTTAGATCTACTAATGGGCGACCATGCATAGTGAGTAGTGCTTTGTGACAGTGAGAACAAGCGCTATGGAAGCAACAAACATCCATATTCTAAGTATTTTAGGATATTGTAACCAACTTGTGCTCTATTGTTTGAGCGCCATCTTTGTCTTGAAGACGGAAGACGTAAAGTTTTCAAGACAAGTTGGCTTTTCCATGCTGGTAGCTAATGCCTTGCAGGTGTTGAAAAACCCGCCAAATGAGAAATTCAAGGGACGTCATTTCCAATTTAGGTTCGTTGTATCCTGTCGGAATTACAGATCGCACTGTGTAATTGAGTTAACCGCATCGGTTTTGCGCCGAGTTCCACAATGTAGGCTAGACATACATACATCGCACTTGAGCTCAATGCAGCGCCTATACAGTCGAAGGACTAGAAAATTGATGTCGGCATCTGCCAGAGATTTGCGCCCAGTTTCACCACAGCTTAAGAGGTTACAGAGCAATCTGAGAAGACGAATGATTACCCAGAAACGGTACTACCGTCGCGTACACAAATGCTGTATGAAATAACCGATGGATTAGAAGTGTGGGTTCAATCAACAGCTGATGGTCAAGAGCGTTGGAAGAGTGGTGTAGTGACTACGAAAGTCGGTGTCAGGTCATACGAAATAAATGTTGGAGGGAAAACGCTCAGAAAATATCAAGTGCATTTGAGAAGACCCCGAAAACAAAGAGGACGGGAGGTGGATCTCCCGATAGCGTGTTGCAAGGTGAGCTTGGATGTGGATACAACGAAGATGGTAAGGCGGATGGGGTGCATAAAAATATGGATGCACAAGGACACGAGAAAAACGGAGAATCTGATGGATGTGTCATATTAGAGTGAACTGGTGGGCCAACAGAGCGAGCCAGATAGCCAATGGTCGACGGGTGTAACGGATTTGATTGCTGAACATGCATTGGCTGACATTTATGTGAGTTACTCATCGTTTGTTTACCTAATTCAATGGAAATAACTCCTTGACTCAGAAGGGTCGTTAGTCACAGACGCGAACGCGTAACTTATATCGAAGGATATGGCCTGTCAAACGTGCTGTAATTTCCGCCGAGTTTTGTTTGCCGAATAAACGCTAGTCCCTTTAGGATTGAGTTCTTTAACAGCTGGGACTTGATTATTTCCGAAAACTTGTTCCAAGATAGTGAGCTGGGACTTGAACACACAATTACAACAACATTTTTGTGCAGTGTGGAAATAAATACAATTTGTTGCAGTCTGCTTTAGCAGCAAATTTTCTGCCTCCCTGCATTTGAATTGGTTGGTGCACACTGTTATGTTATTGACATTACAGGAGCAGAAGACTTTGTAATTCAATCTGACTAAATCGATTTCACACACACCGATAGCTGGCATTATTAAGTCTTTGTTGAATTTGCCTGAGTTTCATAGACACCCGCATATCGCCTTCACGTCACGTAACGAGGGGTCATGTTGTGGTTCGCTTAGGTAGGTTCTACTGATCAACAAGCCAATAGTATGAGTAGAGGAGTGCATCAAATTACGTCGGTACGCAATAGCGACGCCTCGCTACCGCCCAACCACCAACAGTCGAGAATGGGCTAAGGATATCCTGGGTTCACTCGGTCCCATACGCAAGTTCGAACCCGCGCAGGCTTGTGATCCTTAAGGTCACGCGCCGGCATTATGAGAGCAATGGGCAAATCGAAACGGAATAGGTCAGTGTTATATCAAAGCAACAACTTAGCACAAGGTAAACGCCAAGATGCAGTAGTTAGTATTGCACCAGGAAGGAACGTAGACGAAGGGTGCGAACAAGATTGTACGTGGAACCTCAAAGAATACTTTGCCAGAGAGGTTGCGTCATAGGTGTTCAGGTCCATAATGTCATGGCAAACTACCCTTAATGTTGCTCGTGTCCCTGCATTATCCCTTCACTAAACACAAAATGTTACGCAGTTATCACATACTGCAATATGTGATACTCCCCTTCTGTTCAAGTACGAAGTTTCGGTGTGAGTTTATCAAAGCATCCCAATCCGAGAATGACATTGAATAGGCAACTCAAGATTCTCTGAACTCCCACAGCATGCGCTGATATATATAGTCCACCAACCGCTCCGCATTCTATCCGTTTTTTAGGTTTGATACATCCTTTATGATCGACCTTAAATATCACAGTTCCCGTCTAATTTTCTGATTAAAAGTTGGTCGGGATTAACATTGGATCCTGTAGACTGTTATGTCAAACACGTATCCCTTCAACAACTCATTTCAGATTTATTCTCACTTGAGAACGAACGTGACACTGTGCTTGCCTTTAGCCTCTGCGTTCTACAGTACACGCATTATTTCAGCTGCAGTATTATCATAAGGCGCAAGATCACAGATGCCAGCTGAAATTACAGCATGGACACCTTATACTGCAAAATACATGCTAGAAGTTTAAAGCAGTTAGTTTCCTTCAGAAATTTGAGAAGCACGGTAAGAAGACGAAAACTGGTAGATGCATGCATTTCGTATTGTCTCCTCAGTACCATTAACAATAACCGGTATGCAGCTATATACTTAAATATGTGTGTGACCGAATAAGCATGGGGTGTAAAATGAATGACGGAAGTTCCACCCCTATGTCCACGGCAGTCTTAAGCTGATAAATAATTGCTTTTGAACACACAGGGTCGGCTTCATCCGGCTTATCGCAACGGGCTCGGCGAAACGGAGGGAGCGGGGATTAGGGTGACGTAATACAAGTGTGAACGCTGATCCAAGCTCTATCCGGTGACGCGTAGTCAGTAGGTGTTTACCTATTGAAGAAGCTGGCGGCTTGCGCAAGCAAGGAACTTCAGTGGGACAGGGATGCTGGTCAATTTCATGTTGAACCCACCTTGGCACGTGTTCCTTTATTCGGGAAGTCAAAGTCCGGTTGGTTCTGCCTATGTAACTGTTTCCGCAGTCGCACACGAATTTGTATATGCCGTGTGAGTTGGCCCCTATCGGTTGAGCTTCCTTCGTTGGAGGCACCGGCAAGTTACAGGTTCTATTGATGACCACAACCTGAGCAGCACAGTAACTTCTCTGCGTAGCAGAGATTAGACGTTTGGTGGTTTTCAATACAGTAAAGTCACCTTTGAAAGGCAACTCGATATAGATCATTTTCTTGGCTGCCGTATGCACCCCGTCTTTCGGGTCTCGCTGTTGGCTGTGCTTCTCTATAAATCTACGTGGATAACCATTTGCAACGAGTGTTGTTGTAATTAACTCTAGCTCATCGGCTAGAAAATCAGCCGAGCAAATTCGTCTAGCACGGTTAACTAAAGTTTTCACAAGGGTCCGCTTGTACCGCACTGGTGTGAAGCTGGTGAAGTGCAGGTATTGGCCGGACCAGGTTGCTTTCCTGTAGATAGACCTTTTAATGAGCACGTCATCCCTGCGACTGATGAGGATGTCTAAGAATGGCAGACAGTTGTTTTGTTCCACTTCGCAGGTGACCCGCAAGTTGGTATGTGCACTGTTGAGTTGCTGCACAAACTGGACAATCTGCTGCTCCGATGAACAAAACGCCAATATGTCATCCACATAACGCTTATAATATGGTAACTGGCCTATTTCTGCGGATATGCCTCTTTCTATCATCAGCATGAAGAAATCGGCAAGTACAGGGCCTGGTGGGCTACCTATTGTCACACCATCGATTTGACGATATGGGATGTTCTGAAAGTGGAAGCCAACATTTGCTGTACACAGAAGTAAGGATTCCTTTAGAAATTCGACTGGAATTGGTAAGGAATAAAGAGATTGCTCAACTAGCTCACATATGTAATCAACAGTTTGCTGTAGTGGAACGTTGGTGAATAGAGATTCAACATCCAAGGAACACATGACCTTATCGGAGAGGTTGATGTCATCTAAGTCATCGATAAGTTGAAACGAATCTTTAAGACCATCGCTGTCGCAATTAGATGCTGTGTTATACTCTAGTCTTCAATCAGCTGGAACACATGCATATAGTTTAGTAGGTGACAATGAGACTCATTGCAGATGAAATAACCGTAATTCGACGACCCTAGATAGATGTCTTAGCTTAATACATGATTATTCAAGATATAAGTAGATTTGTTGTTGCGTAATTTGCTGGCACAAACCATAAATACCAATATATAACATTGCGCTTCTGGCAAGTTTGGCAAGTCAGTACCTTCTTCCCAGTCAACGTAGTTATGTTCCATGGTGAATTTTCACTGGGACACTACAGTTCGAAACATTAATCACTGTTAGGCTTCGAAGTGGAGATGCATTTTCCATTTTACTATGTGGCGTGCATTTGAACGATGTGGGGATCTCGCTGGTACACATGACATCTCGAGAACTGGCTATGGTTTGTTCTGTAACATGGCTGGGCCAAGTGAAATCAGTGTAGCACAACGGTTCTCAGCTTCAGCATCATGCCTTGCGCGGATATTGATGTTATCTTTTCATGACGACTTGCCTGCATGTAAATACCTTAATTAAATCCAATCCCATATAGGGCAGCCGGGTTAATAACAACCGTTTGACGCAATGGGTCACAAAATTGGCGGCACTATGCCTATGGCATCGTTCTTTGGTTGACAATTATTCATACCACACCTCTGAGCAAGCTTGCCTAGCAACCATCTGGATGCAGCACTTGTTTACCAGCGTGAAGCATGTCTGAACAGGTAAACAGGAGCAGGAGAATCGTCAACCAAGTAGATTGATGACGTGTTTTCGTTTATCGAAACCGCCGATCTATCAGTTGTGGACTGATTGACACGTCGGTTACGATAATTGACGATGTGCCGTTCACTTTCTAAGTAGTGTTTGGGGAAGGGTTTGCGATGATTGTGTGGCATCGTGACAGACACAGGTGACTTGTTGTTGTAGCGATCATGGCGGTTTTTGAACAGCCGAGGTATTTGTTCCTGCAAAAGGTATGGCTGTATACGGTTGATGAATACACAAACAAAGAAATTGTATTGATGCTACTGAGATTGTAAAAGAATAAAGACGGAACGGAAGACAGTACGGCTCGTCGATTTATTCGCCCAATAGCATTGTTGGTGAAACTAATGAACAATGATCTATAACGGGCAAAAAGGAGTTTGTTTGACTGCTACCGTAGGATGACCGAGAGTAGGGATTATAAAACGTTTGTTTAAAATGACAAGAAAAAGGGAAACCTGTGGTTATCGGTCTCATCGATTAAATCATTTGAACATAAATGCTGGTCAGCTTACTGCTACATACCGGCGATGCCTGGTGAGCACACAATCTGCGTTACTTCGTCTTCCGATGGAAACAGACGTTGTCGACTAACATCAATGCGATAGACTGTCGTCCAATCGTTGCTTAAAAGTGTTAACTTGGGGCCAAAATAACGTGAGAAGGAAGAGTGTTCCATGGTCTAGATGCCCGAAGGGAGAAGTTTTGTCGGGAATCAGGTCGACTGTGTGCGGTGATCAATTTGAGCTGGTGGATTGGTATTGTGGCTAAATTGTAAAAGCTTGCCGCAAGTGTGATTGGGTTTAGTCAGCATTTGGCAGATCACCATAGGATCGTCTCGCAGGCGCCAGTATTCTCCGCGTTGGTAGGATAGGCGAAACAGTTCTCTCACGAATTTCGTCACTCCACGTTGTGGCTTTTCAAGGGCATCAGCATCATGTTTGCTCGAAAATTACCGGATTTTGATCGCGTAATGCACTGAGGCCTCAAATAGGCGTTCAGCAAATATAGAAAGCTTGATGACTCGAACTTCCCGAACGTCATTAGTTGAAGTCCAAGGTGCTGACTGGCTCCTCTCGATACCTTTTCAGTCGGTTTCGAGAAGCCAAGGTGGTCATGCACGAGTACTCTGAGGTCGTTTTCTTGCGTAGCAAGTTGAAGCTGCTGCTCTCCCCGTCGTTATTCATGGGTTCATGGAAGGTGTGTGATCAGAACTTTGCATTTCGTCAAGTTGACTTGGAGCCGGTTTTCGGGGGACCATGTATAGGACCTGTCGAGATCTCTTTGTATTTCCGAATGGTCATCCGCTGTCTTTAAGGCATGCCAGATCTTGACGTCATTTGCGAAGAGTAGGAAGATTTACTGGAGTTCACTGGCAAGATCGTTGATGAATACTAGGAATACACTCGGTCCCAGTACCGCTCTTCTGGAACACCACACAGGACCTGGGTCGGAAATGGAGCTGCGGACTCTCACATTCAGCACACGAAGATTGAGGGAGTTGTTTATCCAAATTAGCACAGGTGACTGATGGCCTAGGAGACTTGACGACGTAACCTAATTATCATCACTAAACGTTAGCTGAAGGTGCGAAACATCTCAGTAATTGGGCCAGAATAAATAGTAAAAAGCAACCTGAAATGAGAGAAAGTATGAAACACTGAATACAAAATAAGAACCATAGACAAGTAATATAATACTTGGTATCATTTTATGCACAGAATTCGAGAACGTTATTGAAAAGCGGAAGCCAAGCGTGAGCGGGATAGAGAAATTTATAACACGGACGCTACTGAGATCGACTCATCACCATGTCGGCAAGTGCATCCAAACAGATGTGTTTATAGACCTTCGGAGCCAAATCCGGCAGTCGGGAGTAATCAATCGAGGCCAAGTTTGAGGTCAGTTTTTCCATTCATGTTGCCTAGTAACAGCTTGGCGTCTCTTCCACTTTGTCAACCAAAATCCGGGTCGCGCGAACAAAGCAGGGGGTGGGAGTCAGTGTTCCGGCGTGCGAAACACGTTGCCCAGCCATCGAAACTTGGTGCGTGAAATAACGGTGTTGAGCATTTCGCTTGCTTTTTCTTTACCAAATACAATACACCGAACACGCTCATTGCTCCTTCTGTGTTTCCATCAGACATGAGCTAAACTGTAAATGCAGCGATAGTCGAAATTACCTAGCCTCTCGATAGCCGTCGGTCTGATGGGTAATATATCGCAACCGTACAGGAGATTTAAAGCGCGGCCTCGTTGCCAAAATATGAAAGATTCTCCGCGATACATCAAGACCACCAGTCTGAGGCAAACAATGTTTTGCAATGATTAATCAACGGGGGTGGAGGTACAATCATATAAGGTTAAACTACAAAGGCATGAATAGTGCTTGATTTGGAGGTTTGTTCTCAAGTGACTCAGTCAATGGTTAGACAGCGAATAGTTCGCTGCTGTCACATGCACACATATTGATTAGGAGGTAGGTAATCATAATACCTGAGTCGATGTCAGGTAGACGGCTAAGCTGATGGCTGTTCTGCCGGGGCAGATATAGAGATTGAACAAACATCTTTGCGAGCACAGTGGGGGCTGCAATATGCAGATCGGAATAGCCACTGCAGTGGTCAGCATCCTTAACCGAGAACCCTCCGATATGCTTACTGGAACCTGATTAAGTACAGTAATGACATTCGGGAGCCTAAGCCGGTGACCTGACAGATGAGACAAAATATCGATTTGAAGTGGGTCGCTCACAAATTCTGCTTCAAACTGAGGGTGATGAACATATGAAACAACTTGCTACCCTACGTAATGGGGGCAAACTTGGCTTCGGAATTCGGAAAATTCTTTGGGAAACACTTTACCGATATGAAATATCAGGACTGATCTCCAACACAAAATCAGTGTACCTGTTAGATTTTAAATGCAGCTACATTAACCCAATCTCTACTAATGTTTTCAATTTTTCATTTGCATACATCTTATAGAAAATAGTGCAAAAGCACTCACTTGAAACCTTGATTTTGAAAACTTAGGTTATTTTAGGAAATATCAAGATTTTTCTGATATTTTAAAAGACGCCAGCAAGACATGACTTCGGAATGTGGTTAAAGACCTAAAAATGCGTTTTCTAGACAAATAGACAATTGTTTGCAGATCTGATGTTACAGTGTGTACTGTTTATTTCAAAGCGTTTATGTAACAGCAGTTGTTCGTTGTAAAATAATATGAAGCTCACGTTTGCACAAAAATGTGCTGTATCATTCCTGCGTGGTATGGCACAGCGCAGGCCACGTGTGGTGGCACATCGCGCACTGGGCAGAATAGACTCGACTTCTTTCTACAGTGCCGGAAGCTTCTTCGTTTCGGCATAGAGTCCAAGTGCTAGCCAGAAATAGATTTCCTGAGGCTGTCTTCAACCTTTTGCCATTTTCTGCTGGGTGTAAGAAGGATTTGGGAGACATTATTGTTGGCTAGAGGCGCCTACAAATAGCCTTTTACAGCAGCTCGTTTGAAGGGCAGCATGTCATGTTACTCTTGTTTATGTGTAGGTGATTTTCTGTACAAAATCCAAGCATTATTCATTGCAGCATCCGGTAGAAACGAACAGTGGCCACAACCACTTTTTGTTGCGAAAATTGAGTCTGTACTGACCTACATTCTGCTCCGATTGATCCACCCCTGCCATCGAGGTGTTGTACTTAGTAACGATGCTGGGTCTTTCAAAAGTATTGCTTTTGTCTTTTGCCGACGACCTCTTCAATTTTGTCACAATTGCTGTCAGAGTTGTTGGCAGGAGTCACAAAGGAATTATCATTCCAAGACAAGACGTACACATTTCGTCCATCAAACCTGTAGTTATAAGTACCCCTGTTTAGTTTTCCTAGGGCCTTGGTGTTTGTTGATGGGGAAGTTTTCTGTCCTATTTGCTCGAATTGTCCCAGTCGCTATTATGCCTTTGTTGCCTAAGAGTTTTATGAGCGGCAAGCTTGTGAATAAACTGTCAAACTTTAATATGGTAGGGCCGATCCTTCAGGAGCTTGTCCACTAGGTCCATAACAACGCCATATCCCAAGCCTAATGTATTATCATATTGGGCTTGGGCTCCTTGGTAGAGATCTATATGGTCGGCATAGACTAGAGTGTCGCAATTACCCATTGTTTATACCCGAATATATTAAACTTTCCTCTGATGCGTTGCTTCAGTCCAAAACGACCGTAATATGGTATCATGCTTTCAGCCACGCACAGATTTTCTTCCATAGGAATGAATCGCATAGCTTTTTCATTGAGTAGGTTATAAAGTGGTCGAACTTTTGCAAATTTGTCATCCGCTTGCAAGTTGTTATTCTTTGCATGATCGAGATATTATATGATTGTGTTAAATCTGTTTCAATTCATTGTTTGCTTGATGGCTGTATTGTGAACACCATGTTCAAGATCCCAATACACGTGTCTTCGTGGCAATGGATTATAGCCAGCGACAAAAGGATTAGCAAGAAAAGCACGCATTTCAGTTGTGGTTATACTGCATAAGTGTTCACTTTTTGAACGGGCGTACTCAATTGTTTGCCTTACCATGTGCTTAAAAACAAAGCAGCGTACAAATGACTTATACGGTGTAAGCTACTCCTTCCAAAATCAGGTTGCCATTCAGACCATTATCTCTGGGTCTGGGATCCTAGAGATAAATCCTCCTTCCTCTATGGTCTAGATCTGGTATCCTTTTGGAATATTCTTGAAGGAACAAGCATAGGGGCAGCAAGTTCCTCGTGCGAACTTATATTGACACTCTCCGTTTCCTGTTCGCATGGATCGCCATCCAGGATGACTGCAATTACGGATGATACAATGAGCAACTGTCTCGATGACAGATCATCAAGAGATTCAGCATGGTGAATCACATCATTGATATCCTCCGGAGGTGTAATGTTAACGTTGGCTTCGAGGAAACCGTCAGCTTCTATCATAGTGATGCCATCTTGTGTAGAATAAATTCTCAGATTCTTGTGGATGAAAAATGTTGCCACTAGGTAAACTATAGTCTATATGCATTTTTTGAAGTGATTATGAAATTAAAACAGAGAAAGCATGTTACTACAATGCAGTGTTTCATGCTGTAATAATCTTAGCCCGATCTATAGAAAATGCGCAAATTTTTCAATCATGTTAACGATAGCTTAGTCACTTCCAAAGTTCACGTCACAACACCGTTTCTTGCTGGCGTCCTTTAAAAAGCACAGATGGTTGAAGTTCATGCATGCAATAAATACCGCACATTTTACATGATTACTTGGGACAATGTGTTCTGGGCATATAATTCAAAAATATACTTAAAAAATTTGGGGGTTTTCAACTAATAATTACTTAACCTACACTCACTTTTTAGATTTTCCATTTATTGTCAATTTATGATCGTACAAGAAAGGGAAAACCTTTTCGAAAATGAACTTCGACCGGCTGAATGATTTTAAAACATTGATGAATAGTGTGTTATCTAATTTTACAACCGAAGAAACTATGAATAGTAGAACAATCTAATGCCTTAAACCACATTTTAGTGACTGGCCTTTACAAAGGACACCAACGGGAAATGGGTTAAGATATCGCTTATTGCTGCCTGCATCCAGTAATCAGTAATCAAGGGAATATAAGTTGTGAAACTAGAATATTCAAACAGGTTAGCTTGCGAATCGTTCATTTGTATCTCAGACGATTTTATATGTAGTAGTCAGTTTCGAAGGAAATATGGTTCATTTGGTTAGCATGCAAAGCGCCGGTCGCCCGTTTGAGCTTGCGTCGGCACAAACAAGACCGTAACCTTAAGCCCGTGTGCAGCCGTTTGTGGTTGAGTGGTAAGAAGCTACTTACGCCACAATCCAGCTTATTGTTGGTAACCTTTCTACCTGAGAACGGAAGGTAACTTGCTGCTGGAAGGATCACCCGAAATAAGATCAAAGTGGAGCAATTAGATATGTGTCGCATTCCATCGGCATTGTTAGTATATTAAAGACTGAACTGTGTACGAATGCATTCAGCTTGTAATGTGCATTTAATTTATGAAGGTCTACTTAACCATGGAGTGAAGCCATTCAGAAACCTTAAGATTTTGTACGCCACCTAACACGTCCCTAGGTTGCGGATCGGGAAAGACATTCCTTGTGAAGGTACCTGTGAATAAGTCTCGGCTATTCGCCGGCGAAATGGATGAGCACTTGTGGACAATCGGCGGCAGCGTCCTAGAGTGTAAGGAGTCCTAGACTGGTCGCCTGGTTCCTAATTAAATACCACAAAAGCTCGTAAGACACTGTGTCAATGCCAGTGTGACCTGCTATAGAGTCACTGACCTCTCACCTTTGCAAGCAGGATTAAGTATTCAATGGAGGGTATCTGCACTTCACCGCTTTGGCTACCGGGTTCTGTAAAGTCGTATGAGCCACCTGGCTGTCAACGGCCTTCATGCTCTTCGGTAAGTAGGTGGGTACGGGAAATTTCTCCCTACCTACGTGTTCCTTCATTCGGGCTTCTTGAGCAGCCTGAATAGTTTGTTCCTGTTCGATAGCCGTGTTATCATCAGCGTGGTAAGCGATTCCCAACGGTATGCGATATACGTCAATCACCCCACTGCCTTGCGGGTCAGGTCTTTAGACCAAAGGCTCAGTGTAGGGTCCCATAAGTCAAACCTCTTCTACGGCCAGTGCAACCGGGAAGCTACACGCCCAAACAATTTACGAACCAATGCTTCAACGAATTCCTGCCCTCTCTCTGCTCTTTGCCAACGCTATCCTCGGCCGTGATCCTGACGGCCGAACCTGCCATACCGCGTTCTACCACACCACCGTTCTGTTACATTATCCCACATTTGTTTAATTCCCTCATCCTTGATAATTTTCTTCCGTTTCAGCGTCCACCACACCTTGCCGTCTTGGACGATTGTTCTCACCATACTGATCAGGAATTTAGGTCCCAGGTAGTGCCGCCAAGTAGTAGGGGCGAAACATTTCTAGCGACCCCTTTCTAAATTCAAGCTGGCAAACTTTGACTTCCAGACGCTGATGCAGATCGTATCATAAAAAGCTTTTGCTCGCACGCTCCAGAATACTGCTACTGATGTCTTTCGCCTTGCTGAATGTCGATTACAGAACACTAACACAACGCTACAACCAGTTCCGCCGTCTACAAGTTCCACTGATACTTTTACATTGCGCTTATCTGGAGACGCCATCGCAGAATCCGCTGGTCTTACCGGCGTGTGATGTGCATTGAGCACATGTGCTGTGGCCGCACTACTTGAATGGATCCCTGTCAACAGTCGACTCTTCGCTATACGAATTAAGACGTCAGTGCGAATTGCCAGCAGACATTGATTGTTCGTTGTAGCAGCATGCGTTCCCACAGACCGGGACCCAGAGTCAGTTAATGACAAGTTCTATTACCAATTATCCGACCCTCTCCCATAAAACCGATGTACCGACGTCGTAGAGCTTGCAGGGGACTTCAAAGCGCTAGTCATTAAAATTTAAGTTGAGGAGTGTCAAGTCGGTGGTCAGCGTAGCCATGACACTCGCAGAACAGAAAACGATGAGCACCAACTTCAGTTTTGCTCTGACCACGGGCTGTTCCTGTTGAGTAATAGCTTTCATAGATTCTGGCGAAAACGAGCGACCGGGATGCCTCCGTCAGCTGATTATCTATGGACGCAGATTGACCACATCGCCATAACTTATCCCTGGCGGGACTGCATACTGGATTTCAAATCAATCTGGAATACTTACCACACTTTAGATCACGCGCTCGTGTGTGCCAAGTTTGCTTTACCTTTTGGCAGATCCCAACGGCGTCGTCAGGCACGGTTTAACGTGGCCAAAGTTAATTTCCCAAGCGTTCTCAGCACGTTTCATGATGCATTGGCCTCAAATCTTCAAAGCTCCTCATGCTCTGATGTTGAAACCGACTGGGCACACATCCGCAAGACCACGCACAACTCTGCGACGCTGGTCTGTAGTTTCACCATTGGTCCTTTCAACCACTGGATTTCTGCACGATCCCTCCTACTTCTCCAAGTTCCTCAGCAATTCCATCTGGCTTTGAGTATCACGCCCTAAGCAGAACCACTAACGATGAACTCAACCAGCTCCTACGGGAAGTTCGGGATGCCTGGTGGACGCAACGGATCATTAATATGGAGGAAGCGGACAGCTCCGGGAATTTTCGAAACCTATTCCACCTGATGCGATCCATTGGCGGCAAAAGGCCGACTGTAAGTTAAGTTATGTGCGAAACCAATCCCAAGCGAATTCATGGCCAACAGCATCGACTTGGGCTGAGCATTTGAGCAGCAGTTCAACAGACCTGCGGCACCGGTGATTTGTCATTCGGCAATCCGTTATGCTTCCTGATGTGTAGACACTTCATCACATTCTGAGGCTAAGGTTGCCCATGATCTTCGGCTCCTAAAGCGCTACGAAGCCGCTAGCCCGGACAAACACCCACTTGCAAATTTCAGAGATGGAGATCCATCATTTGTTTTAAAATGACTTCATTCCTTCAAACGGTTTGGACAACCGAAGAAATCCCGTTCGATTGGAGTTTCGCCTATATCATGCCTGTTTTCAAAAAGGCGTTTAGAAGAGCTGCGCTAATCACAGAGGGATTAGTCTCATCTGCGTTGCATCTAAAGTGATCGCTGCCCTGCTCTTAAGGACGCTCAGCCTTGTACTCGAACAGAGCACACGTGAAGAGCGAGCTATGTTCCACTCAGGTTGGAGTTGCAGCGACCACATCTTTATACACCGTCGTCAAATATTTGGACGGCGAACGATGGTTATCATCTTAGGTATATAAGCCGCTTTTGACTCACTTGAATGAGCTGCTTTCTGGAGCTGTCTCTTGAGAAGAGGAGCGCCTGAGAAGTATGTCAACATGCTTCGAGCAATTCACTCTCAATCCTCGGGCCGATTGCAAGTGTACGTCGGAATTTCCCTCTTTCTTATCACCAGTGACGTGAGACAGGGCTGCGTTGCATCACCCTCATGTTCAATTCTGCTATTGGTGATGTCATGGAGAATGCGCTGGGGCATTGCCGACCCAGTGGCGTAGGGCTGCTTCCGCGGGACCGAAATTACGACTTGGACATGTAAATGACATCGCCTTATTACGCAATTCCACACAGGCCGCCCAGAATCTGCTGTGTAGGTTGGCGTTTTCTGCCTCCTAGTTTGGAATGACCTACGCTTCATCGAGGTGAATGGTCTTCGGATAGGAAAGACTACGATCTGCTACCAACCTTACCCTTTCAGTTCAATCTTTGAAAGTGGTAGACATGTTCGTTTACCATGGAAGCTGCAACAGCATTAATGACTCCACAGATGAGCTCTCCTTGCGCATACCTAAGGCCCGGGTTGTGTTTGCTAGTCACCACCATCCCTAGCGTCGTCGCTACCTCAGTCTATCCTTGAAGGGCAGAGTGTAAAATGCCACGGTGAGAGCGGTTCTGCTGTACGGTTGCGAGACTTGGCCTGTTCGTGCAAAGGACATTCAGAGACTGTCTGTCGTTGATCACCGCTGCCTTCGGAGCATTGCTGGTGTACGGTGGCAACACCAAATTAGTGATGATGATGTTTGCCAAGGGATTTTTAAATCGTACACAATTTGCCGGCTGCTGAGCCGTATAAGTGCACTGCATTGGCCTCGGTGGCTTAGGCAGATGCTTCGTATGCCTACTGAACGTTTGCCTCACCGTGCACTCTTTGCGCGCCCAGAAGTCGGAAGGAAGCGAAGATAAGATGACTTGGCCAAAGTACGATCGTGTTGACTTCATATTTGACCGCCGTTGGGCGCAATGTCGAACGTGTAAACGTCTGCCCTTATGACTCTAATTTTACACCTTTTTACCCTCTCTATTTCCTTATTATTGTTATATTATATGTCAATACGCTGTGACATTCTTCTGCATATCCACTCCATGGGTGCAAAAAGCTCTTACTTGAATTGAAATTGCCAATTGTACTCTTGGCCGAGTTCAATACATAGATTCAGAAACGTGCTAAATCGGTCACGAAATGTGAACGACAACGCGCACTACGTTTGAATTACCTACTATTATTATTCCCAATG
>CALYDF020003986.1:0-23521 GCA_944474145.2 Dicrocoelium dendriticum
TCACCCAACACCGAGAACAAGTTACCCCCCCCCCCCCCCCCCCGCCGGCCCCCCCCCCCCCCCCCCCCCCCCCCCCCCCCCCCCCCCCCCGGCCCCCCCCCCCCCCCCCCCCCCCTGGGTTGCCCCTGTTGGCCGATCTTAGGTTTGGTGGTGGTGTTAAATGCTGGGTTCGGTTGATTGCGGGGGTATTGGGCCCCTAGGCCCCCGGGGCTAGGGGTCTTTCTCACTACCACAATTATCCCTCTTTCTCCACTAATTACACCCCCCCTCCTAATCTAGTATGCATGGTTTTACTCTCCATGGCCCTCATCCGTTTCTACCTCTTTAGCAGTTCTTTCATTCCTGTGTGACATGTTGCATTAGCACATACCACGGCAACCTGCCGGAGCTCCAACTCCCGTTTCGGTTTGTCTAAATAGCTTCGTATCCATTCGAGAAATAGCGTACCTGTGAATGAGTCTCTCCGGGTGGTCATCGACACTTTCCCTTCCATCGTGGTTGCACCGATTAAATGCAAATTGTGTCCTCTGCTGTTGGCAACTTGGCAACAGACCCTCACTCATCTGGGCACCCGACCACGAATATGTTTACAGTAAACGTTGAAGTTCGCTTCGTCAATTCAAATGAAGAACTTACTATCGCTCTTAAGTTGGAGAACGAATTCCCTGAACGAATTCCCTGTGTACCCATTTGTTTCGCTCATTGTACATTCCGTCGGGAACCTGATAGGTGTTCTTCATATTTATCAATCACCCATCTAGGTGCCGTGCGATTGTTGACTTTGAAAGGTCCTTGCTCATTTCTGCTCGTACTCGTACTCGCATTTCCCGTAGCGTAAAAGTGAAGTCCCTTGCTATCCAATCCAGGATGTCATCTACGTCATCCTCCGACCAAACCCGCTTACGACCGCGCGCCTGCGTAGTACTCTGCTCCTGATCAAAGGAACGACGAATTCAAGTATAGGCGGTTTGATATTCATGTTGTTCACATTTGCCACAAGCTACCAGTCATCACCGTTGACGAAAGCGCCCAAAACTCTTTCACGAATGTCTGCTGAGATATCTATCGAACTCGAGATAGCATGCCGACGACGGTAGAATCATTGACATGGTTTCGGTCGTGGGCTTATTTTCCAGCTGTTCATTGCTCTCAGACCAATTGTGATCCATCGTTTCGGACTTGAGGGGCGCATACAAGCCAGTTGCACCGTCGAACTGTATTCCCCTAAGGTACACTCACAAGTCTCACCCAGTCAACGGGCAGCGCGATCACCTCCCCAGAATAACGCATCGAACCTTGGCATCCGGCCGATGGGAACACATTTAAACTCAGAGGAGTGGTTCTGAGCGGCTGGCCGATCGCACAGGTTTTTGCAACATTTGGACTTTCTTTGCAAATTATTGCCACTTTTGCAAATGTCTGGACCTTTTATGCAACTTTGCGGGAGATGTTTAAGTTGCTTTGTTTGCGCCTTTATGCGATATGTGTGTAATTTAGTGAATGTATGTACATTCTCTAGCGCTCAAGATTGTCGGCTGCTTCGACGCTGGCGTGGTAAGGGAAAAAATTCAAAAAGCCGTTTCGACGTCGGTGGGTATTTCGCTTTGTGCGTATCACTTGTTGTTTGTGGTTAGGCATTTTCTTTTAGGCTCATGTCCACTTCTACAAACGTGAGAATTGTGAAGAAGCTATTAACATACCTAAATTTGCACACTGAAATAACTGCTTTCCCAATAAAACGCAAGGTGTTGAGCAACGTTGAAGAACACTAAATCAGTGCACCAGCCGTTGTAATGTATGAAATTCTTGGCCCGCACTCATAACGCATGTACCTACAGTCGGTAAGCGTTTAATAAAGGTAACTTGTCAACTTACCACCTGCATGCATAGCGCTTTTCCCGTGGTGTACTCAACTATATTGTGCAGCAATGTACTGCAGCCCCTCGGGCAGATCTTTAATACTTTTCTTCTGATACGCCTCAGATTACAGGACACGATGCTCGAAAATGACTGCCTTAAATTATAGTATGCAGCTAATGGAAGATGGCACGGTAAGCAGCGGCACCATGGAGAGCCTTGACAGCTAATGAATGCCCTACTTACTATATCATTTATTCAAATTATCAAATGACGTAAGGCACTCACTCCACAGTGACAACACAGATGATTTCCCTCAAAATAACAAATTATAATCTAAAACACTGAGTTCCCTTTAGCCTTCTATCATAATGAGAAGTCTGGTATTGTGAGATGGAACCATTTCGTGGTATCTGCTCACTCCGCCACAACCCATGGTATTTCCCAATTCCTTTGTAACTGCGGCAGTACTACATTGTCAGAACCGATCGACCCTTGGTTATGCTCATTGGTGAACATATCCCAAAACGGATTGCTAAGCGATCGACACAACCACACACGAACTAGTAAAGGTATCTAAGCTGCCGGCTTCATCGTTCGCCATCCATTTACTCGAATCGGGTTATCAGCTTGACCCTAGGTCAACAGTTACAGTTATCTATCGAACTGACAAACCAAAGTATTTAGGTTTGCCGATGGGGTGGGACTTAGCCTGCATCTCCCTATCCTTTGTGTGCAAAAACCATTAACAGTCTCCCTGGATCTTCCTTGGGGCTCATGACCTCTAAGGTCAAGCGCGTTGATCTGTTATTCTTGAGTCAACTTTATTTTCCTTTATGACCAGTTGCAACTCGTTGATTTTTCTGTCATATGATTCATATTTATACTGTTAGTGGGAGTGAGATAATAACACGAAATGATTCGCTCTCGCAAAACCAGTCTTCTCATTGTCTTATCTAGAACTTCATTTGCACTGATTTCAGACCAAGCAAATATGCACGTAGGAAAACGAAGGACTATCTTGGTATTGGTTCGTAACTGACCAAGCAAAACTAACCCTAACCTTTATTTGGTTTCGATGAACAATGAACAATGAATTTATACGGGTTAATAAGCGTTGATTTAAAAGTCCCGTTGGATAGTTGGTAGGGATATCAACATAACAATAATGATGATAAGGATAGTAAAATAGTTAATACTTTAAATATGAAAATAAGGACTTATCGTTTGTTTCGCTGCAGTCCTGCGATCCTCTTTGATTCACAGCATCCACAGTTAAGAACAAATAATTCCATGGTAAACTCCAGGTGTAGGATGGAGACGTAGCGTTAAGTAACAAAGTGTAAGTGGATGAGTGCATCGTCCAACCGTCTTTTAAATACTGTTAGTGTCGGTGCAGAGACGACCGATTCTGGCAGAGCATTCCACGGGTGACAGACACTAACGGAAAAGAAATTTTTGCGGCACTCCAGACGACTGTATTTTTCTGCGAGTTTTAATGAGTGGCCCCTCAGGTTTGTATTGCTGCTGAGTTGCAGTAAAGGGCGGCACACATGATATGGGTCTCGCAGAACCAAGTATGCCATAATAAGGTCGCCTCGTAGTCTGCGATTGCTTACACTGAACAAACCCAATCGTTGCAACCTCTCTTATTAGGAAAGATTTCGCATTCCAATTACGTTCTTAGATGCCCGGCGTTGTGGCTGCTCCAGTGCATTAAGGTCATGTTTCAGTCATGGATGCCAGGCTTGAATTGCATATTCGACATGGGGGCGAACATAAGCACTAAGCATTTGTCGAAATATAGAGCTGTATATTTGTCCAAACGCCCGCTTCTACAGCCCGACAAGTTGCTTCCCGGTCTTCGAGGCCTTTTCGGATTGCCTGGAACAACCCAAGTCATCTTGAACTAGGACACCCAAGTCACGCTCGAGACTTGATTGTTGCAGTACATCCGTTCCGAGTCGGTATGAGTAGCTGCTTTGATTTCGAATGGAAAACACCTTACGTTTACTGGCGTTGAAATGCAATAATTTTTTGGTCGACCATTGATACACCGTATCTAAATCACTCTGAAGCACATGTTGGTCGGTGTTCGCCTGGATCCTGCGCCAGATCTTGGTATCGTCGGCAAACATTAGGAAGTTTGAAGTGATTACTTGTGCAAGGTCATTAAGGAACACCAAAAACAAACGTGGACCTAGAACTGAGCCTTGCGGCACACCGCACTCAACTTGTATTGGATCCGATAATGAGCTCCGAACTCTGACCACCAATTGCCGTTGAAATAGTAACTTGGAGATCCAGCTTAAAAGAGGGTCTCCGATCCCGTAATGCTGAAGCTTGAATAGTAGTATCCGATGGTCTAGACGATCGAAAGCCTTAGAAAAATCCAGGTAGATCTCATCAACACCTTCTCAGGCGTCGGCTGCCTCGGTCCAACTACTGCGTGCAATTAGTAAATTCGTTGTACATGACCGCTGTCGACGGAAACCGTGCTGTTCATGGGTGAGGAGGTTGCAGTTTTCCAGATAGCACACCAGTGCATCGGCAACTATGGATTCCATGACTTTGGAGTGTATAGGATAAGGGTTACTGGGCGGCAGTTAGTGGGATCAGTACTGCTTCCACCTTTATGAATCGGGCTTATTATTCCAAGCTTCCACATGGCGGGAACTTGGTTCTGGTCTAAGCAGTGATGAAAAAAAGAACTAAATATCCTGCTAGTTGACTTGCTGTTGCTTCTATTGCCTCTGGACGAATGGTCTCGACACCTGCGAGCTGTGTTTGGGTAGAGACATCAGCTTTTGCAATACAGCCTCTGCGGTAAATTTTCAACGAATCTGAGGCAATGCTGCTTTTCAACACAGCAAATATTCCCATTGTAATCAAATGAATCAAGACCAGAAAACAGTTCAGGGTTAAGATATCTTTTCGGACGGCTCATGTAGCAGAAAGGTACACAGAAAGCATACGTGGACTGGACAGTACACTAACTTTCACAGCGCGGTGCCTTTACAGACCAGAGGAGTTTAATCCGATCCCTTGCCTTCAGGGCGCGCAGTATTTGCACTCCGGATACCGTCAACAAAGAGCTACAGAGAATGAGCGATGCCCTTCATGAGAATGGTTACCCGATAAGTTTATCATGAAGCATTTGAAAGAACGCAAGCGAAAGCCACCTAGAAGCATTGCTCCCAAGAAAGAGCTGTTCATACATTTACCATTTAAGGGCGACACTGCAGCTGATATCCTACCTCGACGTTTGAAAGGTGCTGTTGAGACAACTTATTTCGCAGCCCGCTTAAGAATTGTCTACCACAACAAACCGTTGCTTGCAAAACCCTTGAAAGATAGTCTGCCATCGTTGACCCGTTCAATGCTCGTTTATCCGTACTCGTGCTCTTGTGGTGCACGATACGTGGGTCGCACAACCAGACGTCTATCCCAGAGGATTCGCGAGCACATCCCGGCGTGGTTTTACAAAGGCGAAATGAGGGCCTCAGGCAGCTCAATCATGTCGCACCTCCTCGAAAGTGGCCATACTGCATCAGAGAATGACTTTAAATTCATCTATTCACTACCTGAACGCTTATTACAAGGCTTCCGAAAGCAAATCTTGTCTATCGCCGAGGCTATTTACGTCCACCATCTGGAGCCGGAATTATGCGTACACAAACGATTCATACGGCCGATACTACTACATTGGCCGACTGACATGGTTACTTAACTACCTTTGTGACCTTAGCTATTTACTTTAGGCCCTAAAGCTTGTATTAATTTCCTTTGGTGCACTTTCCCTACCATCTGTAGCCACCTTTAGTCATCGATCTTGACCTTTCAAACACCTTAGAAATCAATCCCAGCCCGATTTGACGCTTACCCCACATAATCCGTGTCATGTAAAAGTTTGGATCTGACGAGATTTTACCGAAAAGATATCTTAACCGTGAACTGTTTTCTGGTCTGCGGTAAATTGTTGTGGGTTAGTCCTGGTGAGCAGAATACAAAGCTTGGTAGATCGCTTGGTGACAAGACTACTTGAAACGTGGGGGCGTACTGCATCTGCAGCGCGTTTGCAGCTTCCATAGATGTTCTTGTTGGGCCATCAGCCATCTTAAGTGGAGGAAATCCTTGCGTCACCTTTCGTGGGCTATTAACGTGCTGATACAGCAGTTTGTGGTTGGCACTGAAGGTTGCCGCGATGTTTTGCTGATAGGCGGCTTTGTCTTCTCTTAACAGTTGAGTGCAGTGGTTACGTTGGGCTAAGTAGTTGTCCCAAGTTTCTGGTGCTGGAGCTTCTCTGTACACTCGCCATGCTGGTTGCGTACTGTCATCCATTTTCGGGTTCTGCTCCTAACGAAAGAAACTGATCTGCACTTATTGCAAGCTTTTGTCTCTGAAGCCTGTGCAATCAGCTGACTAAATGTTTAAACGAACTCGAGCCAGGCGACTTCCGGGGGTTCTTCTTCAAGGAAAGACCATGTTGTGGCGCTGACTAGCTGGGCGAGTCGGTCGCACCTTGTGATGGTTCGCACAGTATCATCGTTATCATTCAGATATTCTGCATAGCAGACGAAGTTGAAACTGATGGCTGCATGATAACTGTGACCCAAAGTGCAGTCTAAAACCAACGCATCAATCATATACTCCTTGTTGGTAAGCACGAGATCCAGCACAGATGGCCTGTTACCAGTTCTGAACCGAGTGGGCAAAGTGATGTGGTTGTAAAGAGGAACAGTAGTTACTAGATCTTGTAAATCGGTTTTGAATTATTCTCCGATCGTGGCAGGGGCTTCTAAACAATGTACGTTGAAATCACCTATGATAAGAACGTGAGTGTATATTTGTTGTAAACTGCACCTTAAAGCAGCCATTAGGTTGTAGTCGGTTTCGGTTGTTGAGTTAGGGGCGTGGTACACCACGACAATAAGGCAAGCGTCCCTGCCTTTTAACTGCAACTGGCACCAAAGAGAGTCGGGGAACTGCGAGTCTGAATACTCCACGGCTTCGCACTGTAAGTCGTTTCGGTAGTACAGGATTACCCCTCTTCCTTTTGTGAGCCTGTCGTTTCGGATCAAAGACGTTCCCGGTCGCGACACTTCAGCGTCCGTTATGCCCGTGTGCAACCATGACTCGGTGATATCACTGACATCATACGAGCCGGAAGCTTGGCGATCTTTCAGTTCAGCCAGTTTGTTAGAAAGACTATGAGCATTTGTATACAAGCAGGCCAGTTTCTCGGTCTCTAGGAGCCCGCAGATAGGTGAAGTTATCAAGTGTGGGAGAATGCCGACCGATGGGATGTCGGCAGTTAATCGTTTTTTGATGTGTCAGTGATACCTTGTTTGCAACTTGTTTCGGCCAAGGTGCGTCCCAACTTTCGATTAGATCTACGTCAAAGTCAATTAAAGCAGCAGTCAAGTTACACTTCTGTATATTCTTCAGTATGCTTGCTGCTTCAGTTGCTTTTATATTTGAGCTGTGCAAAGTGTTTGCGACCTTTAACCGAATTTCGGAAGAAAGATGTTTCCGATTTCTCCGCCATCGTTTAAAAACATCCTTTGCTTGTTGCTCTGACTAAACCACAAGTTTTAGGATTCTAGGGCCGCATCCTCTATAATTCGATGAGAGAGGTATCCTGGTGAGCTATAGTGCCACAACTTTATCCAAAGAAAGTGTTTCGCGAATGAACCACCACCGTACTAAATCTTGCTTTCCGGTCTCTTGAACATCGTTAGAAGGATGTTCTGACACGGCATGTATGAAGATTGTGTTTAGGCGGTCTTGCATGCTGTGCCCCAATTCGGTGTTTTGTTTCGGTCGTCGCGCGCTTCAAGGGACATCAGGATAGTTACGTATCCCACAGGAGTCGTGTTTTAGCGCGCTTGCGGAGGGCAGAACGTTCTCTACGTCGGTGAAGGACTCTAGAGTTACTCGAATAAGTCTGGGTTCACCATAGTGTGGCGAGTTCCGATGACGAGTAATTCGTTAGAAGTTTATGGGCTTGGCTTTGATACTCCACTACATACACAATAAATTCCATTGGTCTTGGTCGTCAGGTAATTTATTCCGCAATGTGATGGCGGTAGATTCAGGGACATATGAGCATACAAAAGTCCGGGCAATGTTGTTGCATCCCTTTTTCATCGATCTACAAGGTATGGTACTCATTTGTCCTGACTTTTTGACAAGTGATTGTTTGCTGTTTTTCTCTCCATTCGCGTTAACCGTGTTTACAATGGCAGAGGACGCAACGGCGGCCTCTCTGTGGACCCTCGCAGCAATCTCTGCATATGTAACCGATGTTCTGGGAGGCTTAGTCTCGACAAGAGATATTTGAGCTACAGGTACCAAGGGTTGGTGTTTGGCTGCTTCATCCTTGTTACTGCTGTATGCCAGTTCTAGTGGAATTTGCTTAACCAGACGTTTCAAATGGTGCCTGATTTTCGTCGCTGTGAGCAATGTTTGTTTCTTGTAGGTACAGTCTGTTTTTGCTCGGCGTTCTACTAAAGTTGGAGAAGACAACGGAGATGGAGACGTGGCTGATTGCGGTACAGAGGAAGCGGATTGATCAGCATTCTTTTGCTTAGCAGCCGATACGCTACTGTGGTCCACATTTGCTTCCATTTAAGCAAGCTTACTGTTGATCCTCTGCTCTGCTTCTGCGATTAACCGGTCGCATTTCTTAACTAGGATAAGAAAGCACGTAACGAGGAGGTTGGTGAAACACGCAGTACAGAACCAAAATGCATCTTTGGAGCTATTTCGCTCCGGTAACTGTTGTTGGGACACATTTGCACATTTCGTATGGTACCATTCCAAACAGTGCGAACAAGCCAGACCGATTTTTACTACCCGATGACATTCTCCTAACCCGCAAATGCCTTTCGCTTGGAGTCTCTTCGGTTTCGCCTTTCTGCCATTCAATTTGGTGTCGTTACCTGACCCAGTGGGTTGGTTAGCGTTCTGTACTTTTAGAGCTTTGAGAGCTGCGGACATCTTTACTCGTGTAGATGCAGCAACCTTTTCAAAGTGAACCCAACGTTCAACTAGCCAGGGAATAAACCACATACGAATGTGAACGGCAGTATTATTATTTACGTATCCTTGTGTGTCGAAGATATCCTCAGATTGGGTAATTTATAGAGTTTTGATGTTTGCATGGTTGCAGTCCGAAAAACTATTTGTGAGAAAATTGCGGTTTTGCAAGCTACCATTTCTGAGCTGAGATAGATGGTAGCAATGACATTACAATTTCAATTGTCTCTATCTGATGTTCTGTCAGCACCAAGTGTAACAACGTAGAAGCATCGTCACGCCAACTACACCCATATTTGTTTACGCACCCTGTTGGTTCAAACGAGAGATCATCCTAACAATCAGGACAGTCTGCAATTCGCACTGGACAGCTATTCGAGTAATCTAGCACGCCAATTGGATTAGGCTTACAATAGGAATGGTTGCTTTTAACTCTAAAGTAGAACTTCCATACCGGCTGATGGGGGTTCCTAACCTGACAGACCAACGTGCAATAGGTTACCGAATTAACGCGCCAATTATTTTATATACAGCGGAAAAACATTGCACAGAGACGGTTTCTATTAAACACGCGATTCATTCATTCAACTTCAATGACTGGCAATGGTCGTGTTTGTGAACTCGCGTCTATCAGTTCCTCTCGCTCTTTGGAATGCATGACATGACGTGCGCAATAATTTCTTATTCACCACTATTCACATATCCACGCTGATATCCCATACTGTGATATATCTGATGGTTGCTTCACCCGGCAAGCTCACTTGGTACTCAAACCGTCTTTCAAACTTCCTTGATTTCCGAGCAAAGAAACTGTATCTACATTATCTCAGGATGCTCATGAAGGAGTACGGCGTAGAGAATACCAGCACGGAAAGGGCCATAATTTTAACATATCACTCGCTCATTTCCCACCGGAAGCCGTTCCCGTGTCACTGCATTGCGCTAGACATCAGATATCGCTTCAGCCCTCGTATGGACACACAAACGTACATACGTGCAAACATATTTTGAAAACACTTGGAGTACTCGCACGTCCCTACGCGCTGCCAGTGAAGCGCTATACAGCCAGATACGTAAAAAGTGGTCAGCAGCGTGATTAAAACATGTCATTTTTTTCTTGACACTTAGTATAATGTTACCCATATGTCGAAAATCATTACGGCGTCCCACAACGCTGATATCCTTGGTGGCTGCTTTGGCACTGCGTTCAATTAACGCAGCATCCATTTCATCTGAGTCATGGTTTTCTTGTTATCCCCGGCCATATTTTCCTCGTAGTGCACCCTCATCTCATTCTTCACTCTGGCCTTAAACACCTGCCGAACCTCCTCCATATTATTGATGAACGGAGAGTAGGGGCTCAATCTCAGTATGGTTACTCCATCTGATCCATCTACTTACGCAGTTCTTTCATTTCTGTGTGACATGTTGCATTAGCACATACCACGGCAACCTGCCGGAGCTCCAACTCCCGTTTCGGTTTGTCTAAATAACTTCGTATCCATTCGAGAAATAGCGTACCTGTGAATGGGTCTCTCCGGGTGGTCATCGACACTTTCCCTTCCATCGTGGTTGCACCGATTAAATGCTAATTGTGTCCTCTGCTGTTGGCAACTTGGCAACAGACCCTCACTCATCTGAGCACCCGACCACGAAGATGTTTACAGTAAACGTTGAAGTTCGCTTCGTCAATTCAAATGAAGAACTTACTATCGCTCTTAAGTTGGAGAACGAATTCCCTGAACGAATTTCCTGTGTACCCATTTGTTTCGCTCATTGTACATTCCGTCGGGAACCTGATAGCTGTTCTTCATATTTATCAATCACCCATCTAGGTGCCGTGCGATTGTTGACTTCGAAAGGTCCTTGCTCATTTCTGCTCGTACTCGTACTCGCATTTCCCGTAGCGTAAAAATGAAGTCCCTTGCGATCCAATCCAGGATGTCATCTACGGCATCCTCCAACCAAACCCGCTTACGACCGCGCGCCTGCGTAGTACTCTGCTCCTGATCAAAGGAACGACGAATTCAAGTATAGGCGGTTTGATATTCATGTTGTTCACATTTGCCACAAGCTACCAGTCATCACCTTTGACGAAAGCGCCCAAAACTCTTTCACGAATGTCTGCTGAGATATCTATCGAACTCGAGATAGCATGCCGACGACGGTAGAATCATTGACATGGTTTCGGTCGTGCGCTTATTTTCCACCTGTTCATTGCTCTCAGACCAGTTGTGATCCATCGTTTCGGACTTGAGGGGCGCATACAAGCCAGTTGCACCGTCGAACTGTATTCCCCTAAGGTACACTCACAAATCTCACCCAGTCAACGGGCAGCGCGATCACCTCCCCAGAATAACGCATCGAACCTTGGCATTTGGCCGATGGGAACACATTTAAACTCAGAGGAGTGGTTCTGAGCGGCTGGCCGATCGCACAGCTTTTTGCAACAATTGGACTTTTTTGCAAATTATTGCCACATTTGCAAATGTCTGGACCTTTTATGCAACTTCGCGGGAGATGTTTAACTTGCTTTGTTTGCGCCTTTATGCGATATGTGTGTAATTTAGTAAATGTATGTACATTCTCTAGCGCTCAAGATTGTCGGCTGCTTCGACGCTGGCGTGGTAATGGAAAAAATTCAAAAAGCCGTTTCGACATCGGCGGGTATTTTACTTTGTGCTTGTCACTTGTTGTTTGTGGTTAGGCATTTTCTTTTAGGCTCATGTCCACTTCTACAAACGTGAGAATTGTGAAGAAGCTACTAACGTACCTAAATTTGCACAATGAAATAACTGCTTTCCCAATAAAACGCAAGGTTTTGAGCAACGTTGAAGGACACTAAATCAGTGCACCAGCCGTTGTACGGTATGGAATTTTTGGCCCACACTCATAACGCATGTACCTACAGTCGGTAAGCGTTTAATAAAGGTAACTTGTCAACTTACCACCTGCATGCATAGCGCTTTTCCCGTGGTGTACTCATCTATATTGTGCAGCAATGTACTGCAGTCCTTCGGGCAGATCTTTAATACTTTTCTTCTGATACGCCTCAGATTACAGGACACGATGCTCGAAAATGTCTGCCTTAAAGTATAATATTCAGCTAATGGAAGATAGCACGGAAAGCAGCGGTACCATGGACAGCCTTGACAGCTAATGAATGCCCTACGTACTATATCATGTATTCAAATTATCAAATGCCGTAAGGCACTCACTTCACAGTGGCAACACAGATGATTTCCCTCCAAATAACAAATTATAATCTAAAGAACTGAGTTCCCTTTAGCCTTCTATCATAATGAGATGTCTGGTATTGCGAGATAGAACCTTTTCGTGGTATCTGCTCACTCCGCCACAACCCATGGTATTACCCAAATCCTTTGTAACCGATCGACCCTTGGTTATGCTCATTGGTGAACATATCCCAAAATGGATTGCTAAGCGATCGACACAACCACACACGAACTAGTAAAGTTATCTAAGCTGCCGGCTTCATCGATCGCCATCCATTTACTCTAATCGGGTTATCAGCTTGACTCTAGGTCAACAGTTACAGTTATCTATCGAACTGACAACACCAAAATATTTAGGTTTGCCGATGGGGTGGGACTTAGCCTGCGTCTTCCTATCCTTTGTGTGCAAAAACCATTAACAGTCTCCCTGGATCTTCCTTGGGGCTCATGACCTCTAAGGTCAAGCGCGTTGATCTGTTATGCTTGAGTCAATGTAATTTTCCTTTATTACCAGTTGCAACTCGTTGATTTTTCTGTCATATGCTTCATATTCATACTGTTAGTGGGAGTGAGAAAAAAACACGAAATGATTCCCTCTCGCAAAACCAGTCTTCTCATTGTCTTATCTAAAACTTCATTTGCACTGATTTCAGACCAAGCAAATATGCACGTAGGAAAACGAAGGACTATCTTGGTTTTGGTTCGTAACTGACCAAGCAGAACTAACCCTAACCTTTATTTGGTTTCCATGAACCATGAACAATGAATTTATACGGGTTAATAAGCGTTGATTTAAAAGTCTCGTTGTTTGCAACTTGTTTCGGCCAAGGTGCGTCCCAACTTTCGATTAGACCTACGTCAGAGTCAATTAAAGCAGCAGTCAAGTTACACTTCTGTACATTCGTCAGTATGCTTGCTGCTTCAGTTGCTTTAATATTTGAGCTGTGCAAAGTGTTTGAGACCTTTAACCGAATTTCGGAAGAAAGATGTTTCCGATTTATCCGCCATCGATCCAAAACTTCCTTTGCTTCTAGCTCTGGCTGAAACACAAGTTTTAGGATTCTAGGGCCTCATCATTTATAGTACGATGAGAGAGGTATCCTGGTGAGCGATAGTGCCACAACATTATCCAAAGAAAGTGTTTCGCGAATGAACCACCACCGTTCTAAATCGTGCTTTCCGGTCTCTTGAACCTCGTTAGAAGGATGTTCTGGCACGCCATGTATGAAGATTGTGTTTGGGCGGTCTTGCATGCTGTGCCCCAATTCGGTGTTTCGTTTTGGTCGTCGCGCGCTCCAAGGGACATCAGGATAGATACGTGTCCCACAGGAGTCGTGTTTTAGCGCGCTTGCGGAGGGCAGAACGTTCTCTACTTCGGTGAAGGATTCTAGAGTTACTCGAATAAGTCTGGGTTCAACATAGTGTGGCGAGTTCCGATGACGAGTAATTCGTAACAAGTTTGTGGGCTTGGCTTTGATACTCCTCTACATACACAATGAATTCCATTGGTCTTTGTCGTCAGGTAATTTATTCCGCAATGTGATGGCGGTAGATTCAGGAACATTTGAGCACACAAAAGTCCGGGCAATGTTGTTGGATCTCTTTTTCATCGATCTACAAGGTATGGTACTCATTTGTCCTGACTTTTTGACAAGTGATTGTTTGCTGTTTTTCTCTCTATTCGCGTTAACCGTGTTTACAATGGCAGAGAAAGCAACGGCGGCCTCTCGGTGGACCCTTGCAGCAATCTCTGCATATGTACCCGATGTTCTGGGAGGCTTAGTCTCGACAATAGGCATTTGAGCTACAGGTACCAAGGGTTGGTGTTTGGCTGCCTCATCCTTGTTACTGCTATATGCCAGGTCTAGTGGAATTTGCTTAACCAGACGTTTCAAATGGTGCCTGATTTTCGTTGCTGTGAGTAATGTTTGATTCTTGTAGGTACAGTCTGTTTTCGTTCGGCGTTCTACCAAAGTTGGAGAAGACAACGGAGATGGAGACGTGGCTGATTGCGGTACAGGGGAAGCGGATTGTTCAGCATTCCGTTGCTTAGCAGCCGCTAGCCTTCTGTGGTCCATATTCGCTTCCATTTAAGTAAGCTTACTGTTGATCCTCTGCTCTGCTTCTGCGATTAACCGGTCGCATTTCTCAACTAGGATAAGAAAGCACTTAACGAGGAGGTTGATGGAACACGCAGTACAGAACCAAAATGCATCTTGGGAGCTATTTCGCTCCCGTAACTGTTGTTGGGACACATTTGCACATTTCGTATGGTACCATTCCGAAAAGTGCGAACAAGCCAGACCGATATTTACTACCCGATGGCATTCTCCTAACCCGAAAATGCCTTTCGCTTGGAGTCTCTTCGGTTTCGCCTTTCTGCCATTCAATTTGGTGTCGTTACCTGACCCAGTTGGTTGCTTAGCGTTCTGTACTTTTACAGCTTTGAGAGCTGCGGACATCGGTCAGGCGAGCGTGGTGGTTGTAAGGTCAAATGAGCGGTCGGCGTGGTCGCGCGGTCCGTGTGATGGGTTATGCAACCGCACTGGCTGTCAAGATCACAAGGAATGGCGAGTGACTGTAACCTGAACAGAGTGCTGAACACAGATTATTTCACAGCTGTGTTGAGAAACACTGGATCGGAATAAGCGTAGGCTTTTCGGCCTGCCTCGAGAATTCTGTATTGAATGGTGTCACGCAGAAAGGCAGGTCAATACGATTGAATTTAACGCTTGCGCTTAATCACAGATGCCAGTAAAAACGGTTGGTGACGGCACAGCCTCTAATCGTAGAAGATATTTCCACGTATGATGGATCACTTTGTAGAGCTGGTAAATCCGGTTCGAATGAGCGTACAGTGACAACGCTTCGAGAAGATGGAGAGAGGATAGAGGGAAATAATCCAAATGAACCAGTAGCACGCACGTCACGCGCGTGTGACAAAGCGTAATGAAGACTAACCATTGTAAAGATTAGTCAGTGATGAGGCAAAACGAAAGTCAACCATCATAAAGGCTCGTCAAGAACAATGCAATACTAAGACCAAACTTCGTAAAGGTTTATCATTGGCGGAGCAAAACAAAGATTAACCTCCGTTGCGCTTCGCCATTGACGAAGCAATGCTAAGCTTTTGCTTAATGTAATAGTGGTTTTTCTTCGTCGCGCGCTGGCAGGGAATGTGGTGAGTGTGTTCAATGGGTTCATTGACTAGGAGAGAGCAGAATGGAGGTGCCGTTTTAGCTCCTTCACTTCCCCGTCTTCCTAGGATTGCAGGCGTAATAGTTGTGGCATAACTCATGAAGTAGCATCAGTCCTGCAGGATCCTGAAATATACAGTAGGAAGAGGTTTAGAAAGCTTTTGAACCTCGCTCCTGACTACGCATTGAAACAGGCTCCGGTAGTCGTTTGCAGTCATTAGTTACACGAGTAGAGTGAGCATTTACCATGTCTGCGATTCCTTAGACCAAATCTCCGAAACTGGCCCTGATGTAGATTGAGGACGCCCACGCTGTACTGCATGACCTTTAAGCACATTGAGTTCACAACCTATCCGCATTCATTGTCCTTCGTTCTTATCACTTAAGAGACATTAACGGCATCCGTCGCAGTCATTTTCTAGGTTATAGGAATAGCAATCAGAGTACAGCGTGACGGTAGTCTTCAACGGTCTCTCCTTGACCTACTTGAGTTTTCCTACGGACAATTCCGCCTTATGATTGCACTATGGAAAGAGTAGACGCCACTACAAAGGCATCCTTTAAGGCATAATAAGGGATTTAACCACATGAATTGTCTCCATCAATGACCCGTTGTTTTTATCTACTCCATTAACGCAATCATAACACATAGGAGGTGTCAGTCGGATCAGTCGCTTGCATCGTACAGGTCCTAACATCAGAATTCTTAATACAAAAGTTATTTAATCGCTACTGGTTAGTTCCTGACGTGCTCCGGTTCCCTCACTTACAAGTTGGTTTAAAGGCTGCATGGACCATTTGGTATTAACAAACCTCCGGCTTCTCTTTTCATTGGTCACTTCGTCAGTATTTAAGAATTTCAACAAACAATACAACCTAGCCTATTGACTGGCAGGTTAACAAACCCGTAGTTATTCCTCATAAAGGACATTGCAGGGCAATGTATAAGGCATCCGAGCAGGCAAACTTTAATCCTTAAAATTTTCTACATCTTCATTCATTGTCTTCAGCTTTACCTTTATCACTTTCCAGCTTCTTAGACCACTGGTTTTGTGGAAAAAGTATTAGGCTTATGACATTTGCGGTGCGCTTAGTAAAGACATCCTGCTAGACCTAAGCCTTACAAAACATGTTGAAAGCCATCGTCGCTGCAGATAAACCTAAGCTTCACGTTAGAATTGCATAAAACCGTCTACATACCGACTTTAAATGAATCTTCATGTGCCTTCATGGGTGTCGGTTGCCAGCTTGACATCGTGGATGCGTTTATATTAGTCAGAGCACTAGTTTACGTTACATTTTCAAACTAATATCCATAGTTATACAGCAAATTTATGTATAAGTATATATAAATATCCTCCGTCTTCTTGACAAAGAGAGCACTTTAACAGTATAGGCCCAAATTATCATATATTTTGCTCTATACTTATCCTCGCTTGGTCCCATATACTTAGTTTTATCTGGTATACATTTGTCTATCACTATTGGCAACACTGGTAGATAGGCGTAATGAAATCCAGATCCTTTACTTTAACTGCTTTTGCTAGTAAAAACTCGACTTTCCAGATTCTATTTCACTGGCATGAAAACTAAAGTGGAACCTGTCACTCTGGCTGGCTGGGCCACCGCAAACATTCGACCTCCACTTGTCTTATCCTGGCCGCTCGTGTGTTATTTATCTTTAAGCTGGCTACAATTCTAACATGTGCTATGCACAGTGATGGATAAAATACCAGCTCCCAAGCTTGATTCAACTTATCACCCGTTGCTTAGGGTGCTAGCACAGGGCTTGCTAGAAAAATCACAAAAGAAATAGCCAGTGCCACAGTAAAGTACTAGTGAACATAGCCGCTTGAATGACCGCCAGCGGTTTCTTCAGAACTTAACATTGGAGAGAAATAGCCAGAAATTAATCAAACAGCTGCACAGTAGTTTGCAGCAACACCGGTAGCATAGCTATCCGTTAGGTTCGAGCAAGCTCAATCCCCAGAATTAGAATTGGTAATGCCAAAGCCGACCAGAATGGATTTCCCGCCCCAAAGAATTTCGCTAAATGTTTCTAAATTTTCCCATACTCATTTCTTTATTATTAGTGACAGGCTCCTCTAGCTCACTGTTGTTGGTGACATAGCCTCACGAATAGAGAAAGTCGTCTCTAAGAGATAACATTTCTGATGTTTAGCTAAGAGATGTGTATTTTCCAAGCAGAAACGTGTCGAATGATCCGAAGGGTTCCCTGTGTTATTCAGGTACGCCTGGCTCATGCAGCCTTGAGATAAAATTCACAGCCATTTAGCGGCTTTAAATTGAACTAAACCCTACATTCCTAGTGGTTTATCTGGCTTATTATCCACTGAAAGTGTATACTGAGGCCTTCTCCTGTATTACCATGCTTACATACTACTCCTTACTTGATTTTCAACGTTTTCGCGCAAAATTAAAGCTTGTTTTCCTGCATTTGCTATGTGTGCCTGCAAGGTGTGTTTTTGGCAACCTACGAGGTCCCTAGTTGTTGCAGGGTATAACGTGCTATACGGCGCAGTCCTAGATAGTTATGCCTATTTAGAACGTATACATCTTCCCTGCTTTTACACGTGCTTTTCTTTTTCTGATATGTGCTTGCAACGCAAAAAGCCATTTTTAGCGCTAGAGAATAGTGACGTTATTCGTAAACCACCATTCAATTGCAAATAACTTGCAAACTACCGCACGCGTTGCATTGTTTTCACTATTAAAGTAATCAACGTTAAAACTTGCTATCGGCAGCTTACATTTGCGCTACTTTACAATATTACAATTACAATATTACAATATTATATTACTTTACAATATTAAAGCCATAGAAAGGATTTTCCTTTTGCTAAGATTTACTCAGGTTGAAATTTGGCGCCAGAAAACAATATCAACGCTAGAAAGGTTTGGTTGAATTTCTTGTTAATTTGCATTTTTGTAAAGCACGCCGCCCTAACATGTCTAATAACAAATCCTTTTTATTTTTATCCGCATTTCGCAAAAGTATTTTTAACCTTTCCTACCCCTCACAATTCGGCCACTCCTATTATTTCGTAGTTCGCATTTCTTCCATGTGCCCACCACTAATTGTGGCGACTGAGCGGGCCAAGTATTCCAATGCTTTTAAAGTAAAGTGGTGGTGAATTTGATGATTTTCCAACGAAAACCGGCACAACTACGGCTCTGCGCAACTTTCACAACAAATCTATTCAAAGAGCTCAATATCGCCTGAAGGAACCAGACGAATTTCAAGGTGGGCACCTACGTCCCCATCAGCTATGCACCAAACAATATCAATCCACTTTTATTTGCCAGACGGGAACATATACTGGTATTTTACCAACTTCCATGCCAGAGCATAGGATTAATGTAAAGACTGATCTGAGCCCTTAAGCGTGCAGCCTCTATCCGGTCTAGAAATATGTCTAGGTTTTAAGTTATTTATTCTTTAACCTCTGAGCGGACTTTGAACCTTCTGCGTTTTAAAAACATGCAGCTATGGCCTCGACCCGAACTGCCAAGTCTTAGCTGAAAATCCTGCCTCAGCTCATTTCCTAGCACTCCTCGTAGGATAAGCCTAGTATAGATAAAGACTCTGCGACGTCGGCTGTAATTTCAGGGGAAAATGTTCCTCCTGTGTAGTTCGGCGGGGTACGGGCGTTCGCCTAGCCCAAGGAATACTTTAGAGGTACGCGGCTGAATTTTTCTCTCCTGTCAATTTCATATTTCGGTAGAGGGGCTATGGCCGGATGTCCGAATTCAAAGATGCGACGGATGTTGGAGGTGGAAAGAAGTTTAAAGACCTGCGGTGACAATTTAGAAATCGCTCTCCTTATGACTCTCCACTTTCTGTTCACCGCAGCGGTTTACTTCAATATGTCAAGGGTAGTTTTGAGTTCAGAAGATAATATTGTTCCCTGGTCCTTTTCATGGGTGACAACAGTGAGTAGGGGACAGATGCCCAGTGGGTCAGCAGCACCAATGGAATGGACAGACCACTTATCTTTTTGACCAGGAAACCCCAATTGATAGAACAAGTGGGTAGTAGATTAAGCGTTTCCTGTAATCGGTCGGCGTCTTCGAAACTGGACACTTCCGACCAAAGCTTGAGGTCGTCTGCTTGGAGCAGACACTCCTTTTGTAGCATGCTTGGTAGGTCATTGATATATATATCTTGAACCATTCCGGTAGGAGAACGGAGCCTTGTGGTACGCCGCTGTACATAGGCACTGGAAATGAAAGGTAATGTTTACATTGCATTTCATGGTATGGTACGTTATGCTAAAACTTGGATATGTCACTTTTTAATGTTGGAAGGTGCATATTGAATAGATACACGAGAAGTTACTGCATGTGGGAATATAAAAGGTGCTGCATTTTAACACGGTTGTTGTTGTTGTTCAAGTGAATACAAAAGTGCGAGTATGAGATTTGGCGATCTCTTGGAAACTGTCATCATGGTGGACGATATTGTTAGGTTTAATCATATGGTTTGATGGTATTCACCAAAGCTTGAGGACATGGAGGAGGATGTGAAGAAATTGCAACCGGCTACTGCGACATCTCTTTATAAGCGGACGGTGGTAACTCGAAATCGGTACAAACGGATGACGGAGGAATATTTCCCAGATAACTATCCGTACCATTATGTGCAGTGACAGTGTGCGCATGGTAAGCGGAGCAACGTTGGTGGTAAACTTTATGTTTCCCATAGTTAATGCTCTTAAATGACCCAATGGTTCTAGAATGCTGGCTGGCAAATCCGAATTTTCGTTCGTGTTTAGAGGCAATTATGGTGAGCTAGGTGCAAGTTTTCTGCGGCACAATCATGATTTCCAATTGGGTACCCCGTAACTCTATTCCCATTGGAACATTGAAACATTGCATTTAATGGGAATAAAAGCTCGAGTTTTACATTGCACTCCGGGTAGAAATATTCAGGTCTGGTCTGATGGAAAGCTAAACAAACTCGCGTGTAAGCCGTACTCCATCGGGCGTATGCGGCATCTAAACCGAATGCACGCCGACGCAAAGCGTGACATCCATCCACGCCCTCCAAAACGGCATTTGACAGAGGTGCAGAAGCAAGACGTTGTAAGTCTGAGGTACGCGTTTAAAAGAACCGTGAGATTCGTCGTTACATGAACAAGATGCATGGGCGAGTGTTGATGGTGGACGACATAAAGATGGTGACCAGGCATCACCGGAAACAGCAGGCTGGTGTAGGGACTTGGAGGTTCCCTCGTATCATACTGTGTAAACTACTTCAACGTATATCGGAACTTTAGCTTGCTTAGGCATTAGGGAATTAGGCGGTTTGCCTGGGGGAACGTTGCTCCTTTTGGTTGAAACACGAATATGACACCGCCTTTGGCGCACGAAGCAACTGCGAACGATGCTCCGTCTACGTACTTGACGCCCAAGTACATCCGTTTTAGCTAATTCTCTACTGGTGCCGGATTATCTTACACTCCTTACGAAGAATAAACTTTTCTCCCAAGCTTAATTTTCTGTGTTCTACCCATTGCCATTTGTTGGCCGTCTAGTCTCATGCCGGATATATAGCGCATAATCATAGCGCTACAATAGGTGACACCGAAAAACGGAATATTTTAGAGCGTTTGATACTAATAACTCTTTTCATCTCCGGTAACTTATTATGGTTAATCTTCTAAATTTACATGTTAGTAATTGGGTCCAATTTGGCTGGAAAAGTTGGCCCTGAGTTGGCCTGGTTATTTAGTCGTGCTAGATTATCTTGTCTCCACGGGCACCGTATGGAGCTAGACAAACCGCCGTCCGATCTAGTTAGAGCGGAGACACGGTTATCGCGTCGGCTCATCGAGCGCTGGAACATGCTTCCAGAGAAGGTTGTCAAGGCAGAAAAGTTAAGGTGTTTGAGCGTCAACCAGATGCTATTGGATGGGGGACCGTCACATCCGTCACTGGCGCGATTTTGAATGCGGGCTGTTGTTCATGAGGAAAACCTGTTTCTGGGTTCTGAAAAAGTAATGGTTTTAATGGATGATTTTCTTGCGCAACGTGTTTCCAAGGTGGTCAGAACCACCAAAAATGCGAAATTTGATCTGTACCATGCTTAATTACCAAGTTGAATAAAAGTGTAAAAGTTGAAATATAACCATAAGTAAGGTGTTAGAAAGGAAACGGACTATAAAATATGGTTTATGTAAGTCCGCGGTATGTATTTGAAAAAGGAAGGCATTCGGAGAATGTATGGTAAATAGTGCAAGATATAGGGGAATCGGCGTTGAGTAGCTGGCTTATGGAGGTGGGGATTGATTTCTAGTGTAGCTTGCATATGGCTTTGTTAACCATATAATGGATATGATGAAGAGAATCCTTGCTAATGGATGGATAATGCAGTGTGTATGTGTAATCATGGGAAATGCGGTGTAAAGCTCTCTGTCTATATATATAGTCAATATTTACATATATATATGTATATATACATATATATATGTTTATGTGCATAGATATATCTATGTATATTCATGTACATATGTAAATATATAGGTACAGAAATGTACATTTATATATATATGTTTATATATATGTTATAATGACATATATTTATATGCATAATACACATGATTATGTATATATATATATCTATATTAAGGTAAAAGGAATTGTATATGTATATGTAGATATATATGTATATATATATATGTGAGTATGGAGTGCGAAAGATTGTTATAAGGATGATCTATTGGTTTGCATTTACCTTTGGTAAATGCTATAGCCTTTAATCACGCAAGGGAAAAAGAGTTCGCATGAATTGATGGTATGTAAGGATGTAATTGCGTAATCCGGTGATTTCTGAGCGGAAGAGGTGCTATGCTGGAAAGTGGTTTCAGGAGGCAGTAGGTATAGTGCAAAGAATATGGCGTCCTTAAGGGTGACTGAAGTAGGTGAAGTAGGGAAAATGTACATCTGATACCATTATGCAAAAGCTACGTAACACCTACGTCACTAGGTGTATTAACTTGAACTGGATACTCGGTTTAGTTAACGTTTATGATATGTACGCCTATACTTTAGTGTCTTGGATAGTGAGGTAACACAACGTCATGAATGGGACGTAAATGTTTAGCGCAAGATGCTGTCCAAATAATGCTGACGTACGTGCATGGCTACATCAATAAATAAAAATGTAAATAGTTTATTCTCGAATTTGTCTTGACATGGTACTGAAGTAGGCAATCCCTTTCTGAGGCGGTGTTGGATTATGTGACAAGTGGGCAGATGGGACGCTCAAACCATATGCAAATATTCTCGTGTAAGTGGGGAGCGTTCGGAACGCTCATCACCCACCAAGCGAGAATGCTGAAAAATGTTTCATCAAATATCGTTACAGTAGTAGGGGATGGCTCATAAAGGTGAGCGTTGCTAAGTGTCAGAGCACTAAAGAAACAGTGTTTAGGAATAATGAACGGATGTAACGACATGTTACAAGTTGAAAATGGCTGCGAAAGGTTAACGTACCGCTTTGTTTTTGGAGGACGATATTTTTCGCATAAGTCGCAGGGTTGCGAACACGTGTTGATGTATGAATGCCCCCATACGTTATCTGAAGATTACGGAGCCACCTACGGAACCTGTGAGCTTGTAGTCCACCGCAAGGATATAGCGGTAGTTCGCGTACTTCCTATGGGCTGTGGGACGACAAGACACAGATGCAGGGGGTGGCCCTGAAAAGGGCCGTTGCTCCGTTCTCCAAGGAATGGTAATATTGTGGTACCTGGAAGGCGAAGGAAGACCGGACAAGGTGCTATGATAGGATACGTCGAATGCATGTACGTAACACGAAATCTGCAAGATAAATGAGGATGGACAAGGAATGTAACCTGCGGCGGCGATTTATGGTGTTGTCACACCGCGCCAGCGGTACTTGGGAGGAGGCTCTGTGGCAGCGTGTGGTTGGAGGTCAATGGGCGGCACAAAGCAGGCGCTCTGAAGACAAGGTGATGATGGAAAATCAATGTTATCTAAAGCTACGTATCAAGGCAACACCGCGTGGGGGCGGCACGACTTGGAAGCAGGCTGTGTGGCAGCGCTAGGTAAGTACGCAGTGGGCGGTGCGTATCATTGGCTCTGAAACGGAGGTGAGTAAATGAAATAGATGTTACCTGTAACATCGTGTCAATGCAACATCAC
>CALYDF020003987.1:0-23516 GCA_944474145.2 Dicrocoelium dendriticum
TGAGCCTAATTATTTGCATGCTTTTATATGCGTCAATATGGACATTGCAATCCTTGCAACATCATGTAAATTATCGGCTTTCTTGATTTGCATAGCGAAATTGCACCATCCTTGTTTACTTTGCTTAGTCTCTTAGCGTAGTCCTGAATTTCCGTAATAGGATTTCTGTGAGTTTTCACTGAGCGTTTTTACTACAGTGTCTTCACTAGCTCTGAGTTTGAGCCCTTTTGAATTTCCATTATGGTTTCTTCGTAGTATACAACAGTTCGATTCGCGGTCAGCCATTTTACTCATAAATCCTTGCAACGATTATCCTGAATGTCCACACTTGCTGTTGTCCAATCGGAGATTATCTTTAGCTTTTGAAACTTGTATCATCCTAAATAAAGATATGAAAGATGAAAAGAGAGATGCCCAGAATTTTACTGCCATCGCACAGAATGCTTGCTCACTTTTGTGGAACCTGGCTTTCTCGGACCAGTTAATTTATCTCCCCTTGCTATGCTAAAACGCCCACTTTTGCGAAATTTTCAACCATCAAACTTTGATGCAGATGAGCGGGCGACATTTTGCAAGCTTATATAAAAGGTAATCCGGATATTCGTAGTTTCATACTGCAAATTCAGACACAAGCATCTTGTAGTGGTAAGGACTACGTAAATTGGCTAACGAAGAACTTAGTCAGCTATGTAAATAGTTACTCCAGTGCTCGGTATAATTCTAAGTGCCAGAAAAACCATGTGCTTCGACAAGAACGCAATCCTTCTAAGTAACGATTTCGTACACCGGGCACGTAGCAACAACTCTCAACAATCACACGGAAAGCGCGCGCCGCTTCCCGAGGCAAGAAAGTTGAACGAAATTCGAAAAAATTACTATATCGTCTCAGATTAATAAAACAGCCGTACAATAAATGGAGAACAATGGAACAATAATGTACGTTTGAAAATGAAGAATTTTACAAGCGCTACAAACACACGGCAAACTTTTTTAAACGGTTGCGTATCCATCTTTGTGATGGTTTGATCACCGAGATCAATCATTCCAACTTGTAACAGAACTTGTAATCTATTCTTAAACCATATTACTTATGTGGCGACAATGCCAGTTCAAGACAGCAGCCCACGAAGCTAGATTGTAACCTTTGAGGCAATATTTAGCATTTTTGCTATCGTATTGCTTGTCGTTGAATCTTCCGAGCCTAAAATACCGCGCTCAAGACCTCTTGCAGGTGCATAAGTTGGTGCGGTGTGTAGCTTTATGGTCAATGAGGTCAGCACCTACTAAGAGGGAGGATAATTTATTCGGTCCGTGGGCGTCACGGTAAAAGATAAACTGGTAATTGGTCGACCGGTTGTGCTTCCTGATATCCTACCCACATATTCCTCTCCGGCATTATTCCTTTCCTCTTCTGCGATTCCTTAGCTGCCTTCTTTACGTCGGCATCTTGCTAAGCGGTTGATCGTCAAGCCATCCACTGGGTATTCATTTTGCATTGCAGCTCTAAGGTTCTATTGCGGCCCGTCATAATAGTTGGACACGGAAGAGCTTGAAACCTCGGACCGGAGGAATATTAAACTGCTCACCGACATACATACAAAGTGTGTTACTTCTTAAGAATACTGTTGAAATAAACGTACATTTTGTGAATATAAACATTCTTAACTGGCTTGCAATTTCTGCAGTTCTGAGTGTTATAAATGAGGAAATACTGGTCATCAGCTTGCTGTATTTCGAAGTACAAATAATTGTTGGTTACAAAAAGTCTCAGGTAAGCAACACTTCACAGCTGTCTTCTAGTTCATTGCTCTTGTTAAGTGTTCCCTTGATCGACATTCCCAAAGTACCAATACAATTTTGCCGGTGGGGTTTCACAACATTCCTTCATTATAGACACTGATAGTTTAGAGTCTTTTATTCCCATGTCCTCTTTTATAATTCCTATTAATGGAAGTTATACTTAGGTTGCCTACCGCTTCTGTTAGAGAGATTGCTGGACTTGCAATTTCTTTCCTTCGTTCTGGAGAATTAGTTCGTTCAAATGATCTGTCTAGTCCTATCAAAATTACGTTTCTTTTCATGAAAGCTGATCAATTCGTCATAAGTCTGATTAGCATAAGAATTTTAAATATCTATTTGTCTTTGTTTTCTGACACACTTCAGTCAAAACTTTGATTTTCAGAAAATGTTCCAAGGATTTAGAAGGAATACGCGCTGAAACTATCACGCTTGGTACTCGCGGCACTAATGAGTTGATAAATAGAGCAAACATTCCATTCGGTCTTAGGGAGATTGTGATGAAATTACTAGACAATTTGGTTGTAAAAAGCATAATTTCGCCAGTTCATACTCTCGACTGGGTCATACCAATCGTTACTCCCCTCAAACATGTTGGCAAGACTCCTAGAATTTGTGGCGACTGCGGCGTTACACTGAACAAATGCCTGTTACAAAGTGTTGCACTATCGCTGACCCCGAGAATATTCTTAAACAGTTGAGCGGGGCAAATAAATTTCAAACCTAGAGTTTTAAAAAGCTTATTTGCACAATCCATTTTATGAACAGTCCAATGGTCTAATCACCTAGTATATGCCATTTGGTCCATTTTGCCAAATTTTTTCCATTTCTACTCAGTGTGTCACCGTCGAATTTCCAAGATGTTCTACATTCTGTGACGGACGGCTTGATCGGTATTTCAGTATACAAAGATGTCATTGCACAAGCGTTTACGAAATCCATTCACGATGACAGACGTTGTGCATTGTTAGAAAGATTTTGTTCATTAAATGTGGCAGTTAAGCCGTCAAAGTGCATTTTTGTTACAACAAGCCTTCCAGCGATGGTTATCTGGTTTATGAAAGTTGTTTTTGGCCTAGATGCCGTTTTTTGCTGCTCGCGAACTTCGTTTTCTGATGGGGTCCTTGTAGTTTTCCGCAAAATTTGTTCCCAATTTTGCTGTAAAAGTAAACGCTCTGCTTGAATTCTTGTCTAAGAAATACTTTGCTTGGTCTCAACTGCATAAGAATTCACTGAGTAATCTGATGCTGCTGCTTTACGTCCCTTTCCACAAAAAGTACCCTCGACTCTTATTGCTGAGGCGTCACCCACTGGAATCCACGCAATACCAGACCAAAATGCGTATCCCGTATTGCGTGTTTCCAGACTTCGCAACCCAGCTGAACGTGAATAAACACAAACAATAAGAGGAGCACTTGCAATGCATTGGGCAATCTCACGCCGACACAAATATCTTCTTGGCAAACATTTTACTATTTTCACTTACAGTAGAGTCCTGAAGTTCATTTTATTCTCCATAATTCATTGGCTAATTCTTCCGCAGCAATACTACATCATTGGAGCATAGCATTTGCCGCATATTCTTATAAAGTCAACGAAGTGTTAGGCAAATTCCGCACGCCGATTATTTATCCTTTGTTGTTTCTGATGAAATTGGGAGCTCAGAGTGCCTTTTGACCAAACCACTTCCGAAAAGCTGCTCCTAGCTGCTTCGTGATACGAGGAAGTATTATCATGCTCTTCTGTCGTCAAACCGTAAAGAATGGATTTTTGATTTGAGAAGACGATTTCCACAGTTTTGAAGCTAAGCGACTAACTTGCCGTTAACCCTAATTTATTTCTGTGTTTGCAAGTTCGCGTAGTTGTTCATCTTACTCTTCGAACTGCTGTGTTGGAGGGCTTGCACTCTGGCCATCTGGGCGTAGAACAAATGAACTTCTTGTCTAGTTTGACCTAATGGTGGCCAAAGCTGCATGCTGATATTCTTTGCACGGCAAAGTACTGTGGCAACTGCTTGCACAAAACAATTCCAGACCATCGAAATGGACACCTTTGCCCATGTCATGGAAGGTACAACGATGCGAACATGCTAACTGTTATTTTCCATTTAGGATAAATATTGTGCATTTATTTCTCATTGGCCAGAAGTATATTTACCACATCTGCCAATTCAGACTTCATTATTACCGCTCACCTCAAGACCTTCAGTCAAGAAGGAGAACCGACTGTTTGTGTTACGGACATTGGTATCCATTTCAGTGGTAAAACGTGGATATGTGGCTACAACTGGTTGGCTGCCGCCACCTCTACACTGCTCCCAGGCATCCGCAATTCAGTGATGTCGCAAAATATGTTGTGCGTGTTCTTAAACGTGCAGTCGCTACCCTCAACCTAGCAAAGTTTTGAGCTTGACAGAGGTGTTGTCAAATTCCTAAGACAATGATACTTTTACGGCCATCGGAGAAAGTCTGGTAGAGTTGCTCAAGAGACGCGTGCTTAAGACAAATATGTTATGCCTGGAATTTGTCGAAATTTTCCACCACCACGATAATGATCAGCGACCATTACGTGAAATAATCTTCAACCACGTTGATGCTTGCAAGCTAGCAAATCATGGCGGTCAGTAACAGTTCCCGTGGCCCAGTGGAATTACCTGCTGACTGGCGGTGCGAGCCGCTGGTGTTCATGGGTTCGAACCCTGATGGATCCGATGGATACACACTACTGATGATGCCCTGCAGGTCAAAATTGCAGGCTAATGCTTTTCTGGGCATGTGAAATACTATCTGGTTTGCACTTGACTGCGACAAACCCTCACGTACTGGGTTTTTTGACTCTATTCCAGACTCTATTCCAGAAAGAAATTCAGCGGAGGAATAGACTTCTGAAATTTCCAACAACAATCGCGGAGTTATGAGAGCTTCAAGAACTATCATCGCAGTTGTTACAGAAACACCTAAATTTCTTTGAACTGCGGCGGATATGATGATTGTACGTAGAACACGTTGTACCCTCCTTGTTTTACTGTGCCTACGAACTTAGCGTAGTTCTGAATTCATTAATATGAGTTTATGTGCTCTCGCTGAGCCTTATTACTTCAGTGTTGTTGCTAGTTCTGGGTTTGAGCTTAAACCAATCCGAGTACGGTTCGTTGGTAGAATACCACATGGAATTATATACCACATAAAGAAACACGCACACTTTGGCAGTTTAATTGTAAGAGGGAGAATTTTACTTGCAAGCTCAAAGCACTCTAAAGCACTTACTTCTCTGTGGATGTGACCTTCATTGACTCAATGATGATACAAGATAAAGCAGATTTTACCGACTAATTAGATCTAGGCAGTGAGCTATTCAACATCGACCTTGATCTGTGCACTGTCATAAATTGCGGTCATCTGGCTGAAGTTTTCCTTTGAACCTGGCCCTGATGGTTTACATTTCAGTTTGTTACTGCTAGGAGTCCAGACATTCCACCTAATAGACGTGAACGCTCACCTAATCAATTAAAGGCAATATCTAGCTTGCGGTCTGCTAACAAAGTTGTTGTATAAAAGAAAATGGCTGACGTCATCAGATTATCTTCAAATAAAGGGCAAATGTTTGACTTTCCGTTTCTACGCATCCTAGGTAACGCGAATGGACACGAAACGTTAATCTCTGCCTTTTGCCAAACATGCAAATTTGTTCATAGTTCTCTTAACTCAAAAGTCAGATTCCTTACGTAGTTGTTATCATCTTCCCTGACGAAGCCATCGCAATGAGGCTGGACCTTACCGTGGTGCGATGGTTTGTGTGCCTCAGTGATCCATTGAGCTATACTGGGTGGTGCATTTTCGCACCTTCAGATCCACTCATACCAGATTGGTCAATGGTTAGAGGCCAGACAAACTCAGCCTCCTGGTCCTCCAGGTTGGGGGTTGGAATGAAGGTGGCTCCTTATTCCTTAAAACGGACTCCTTGTAGCCCAATGCCAAACCCGCTGCCTTGCGGAGAGGTTTTTGAACCAAAGGCTTTGGTTGAGAACCCTAATCGTTCTCCTGTCTAGGCCTGGGCAACCTGACAGTGTCCTGCCCACGCAATACTATGAATCTCACTTCAAACAAATTTCTGATGCCCTGGCCACCGGAGAGGATAATCAACAGTGCCCTATCTGATGCATCGAGCAGGGTGGATAGGGGTTTGGATGCTACTGCTCAAGCCCTCCCGTCTTCTTATTCCCCCTCTTACGCTTTTTCACCCTTATCGTTCCGTTCCAGCTTCACTTTTATCCCCCCTGTTTTCAACCCTCCAATTCTCGGCCCTCCACCAATTTGCTTCAATAGTCGCATGCCTTTTAGTTTCAACTCACATGTGAACGCGGAGCGTCATTCCTGTCCTGTCAACAGGCCAATGTCGAAGCAAGCGGTCAAGCCCACTTCCTCGGCTTCCAATTGGAACCCTCGATCATCCTTCAGATTGGCATAACTCAGTGCTCGCACATTGCTTAAGATCGATCAACAGGAAGCACTTGCCCTTACATTAAAGACTTCTCCATCGTTATCTGCTGCTTATCGGACACCCGCCTACAAGACTCGAGCTCTGTGCTCACTTTGCGATCCCCTTCAGGTGACACTAGCAGCACTTTCTCATTGCGCCTATCCGGTGAAGATGCAGCTTCGAGCACCGGTCAAGCCGGTGTTGGTATTGCCCTGAGTCCCGGGCTGAAGCTACTCTGGTTGATTGGATTCCAATCAGTAGCCGGATGTGTGCGGTCCGATTGGCTGGCTCGGTCAAAGCTTCGAAGTCGCTTGGGACTATCAGGTGTCTATTCGTTATCGCTGCCTATGCACCGACAAACTGTAGCGATGACTCGGTAAAAGACGACTTCTATCGTCAACTGAACGAGCTCCTTCGCCACAGAAGAAGCTCGGACACTGTAGTGCTGGCCGGGGATCTGAACGCTCAAGTTGGAAAATTATCCACAGATGAGCTGCATCTGGGCGGTCAGCACGGTGTAGGCTCCCGTAGTGATAACGGTGAGCGGTTACTTCATTTGTGTGAGGATGCTCGCTTATTTCTTGCGAGCACTAATTTCCGACACAGCACCCGCCGGAGGGTGACTTGGCGCCCACCAGCCTCGAACCAGCTATGGACGCAAATCGATCACACTGAGATAAGTTACCGTCCAGAATTGTCGCTCGATTTGGAGCACAGGTGTGGGCACCGACCATGCACTTGTATGTGCTGACCTGCGGATGCGCTTTGGCGGACGCCCACGACGACGGTGTGAGCGCATTGACACCAGCCAACGGTCGAAGCCAGCTGTTCTGAAGGTCTATCAAAGTACGCTGTCATGCGAGTTGGATAAATACTCACTGGATGCAATTGAAGCTCACTGGTCTCATATTCACCAGACCTTACTAGCAGCAGGAAAATCCTCATGTGGTATATCTAATTGCCAACATGGACTTTGGGTCTCTTCACAGTCTCTAGGACTTATAAATGCTCGCCGGCATATTCCGGCTGGAAGCGAACACAATGAAACTCGCAAAGGGCTGCGGGCAATACACCCTGCTAGCATGAAGTGAGACCGCGAATCCTGGTGGTCTCGTCGTGCATCAGATATGGAAGTGGCCGCTGCCCTTGGAAACTATCGCAAGTTATTCTGGCTGCTACGGGAATCGAGCAGCAGAAAACCTGGTGTTAGTGAAACAATTTGTGGCCAGAGTGGACAGCCTATCCACAACTTGTCAAAACGTTTGGATCGTTGTGCTGAGCACTTTGAAAGGCAATTTAATCGGCCGAAATTGTTAGATTTCTCGCCGGCCACTGATCGCCCCGCTCCCTGGCCTGTCCCTTTGGATCAACACTCTCGTTCAGAACTGGAACGTGAGATCTAAATGTTGAAGTCAAATAAAGCGGCAGGACCTGAGGATCTTCCTCCACCCATCTTTAAATTCGGGGGACCTACTCTGCTGGATAATGTACAAGAGTTACTAGTGAAATTGTGGGAGCAGAAAACCGTCCCAACCGATTGGAGCCGCTCCGTCATAGTCCCAATTGTCAAGGAAAACTCACTATCGGATTGCGGCAGCCATATAGGAATCAGTCTGATCTCCATCGCCTCCAAATTGCTTGCCTTTGTCATCCTTCACAGACTGATTGGCACTCGTGAAATCCAGATTCGTGAAGAGCAAGCCGGGTTTCGTCGAGGTCGTGGCTGCATTGATCACATCATCACCTTGCGTCAGTTGTTGGAGCATCGTCACATATATTGGCGGCCCACCGTTGTCGTGTTCCTCGATATCAAAGGTGCATTCGATTCGGTGGATAGACTTGCACTTTGGGACTGTCTACTCAGGAAAGGTGTGCCTGAGAAATATGTAAATATTATCCGAGCATTATGGGCGCGTAGCTCCGGCAGATTGAGGGCATACGGCAAGTTGTCGTCGCGCTTTAATATCTCCAGCGGTGTGAGACAAGGATGCCCGCTGTCACCTTTCCTCTCCAACTTCGCTGTTGAAGAAGTAATGGAAATCGCGTTCACAGGATATGAGTTTGAAGATGTGGATCTGCTCCCAGGAGAACGACTTCTTGACTTAGAGTATGCTGATGATATTGCCCTAATCTGTGACAGCTCCCAAACGTGCAAAGCGGCACTGGACAGATTAGCACTAGCTGTCCGTCACTTCGAGCTTTGCTTCGCACCCTCGAAGTGCAAAGCTTTCCTGCAAGATTGGTCTGGACCGCTTTCTTCGCTGACCGTTGTTGGGGATCAGCTAGAAGTCGTTCAAAAATTCAACTACCTGGGAAGTTGTATCAGCGCCCGTGGGATTGAAGATGAGATTACGAACCGTATAGCAAAAGCCCGGGGCGCTTTTGCTAAACTTCGCCACTTATGGCGGCGGCAAGATATCACTCTTGCCCTGAATGGTAGAGTGTACAATGCAGCGGTACGTTCGACCCTACTGTACGGTTGTTAAACCTGGGCCCTTAAAGCAGCGGACCTGAAGAGGCTAGTTACGTTCGACTACCGGTGCCTTGGTAATTTAGCTCGCATCTAGTGGGAACACCGCGTGAGCAACCAGCGTGTTCGACGCCTTGTTTACGGCACAGGAAAAGGAACTGAACCGCTCAGCACCGTTATTTCACGCACCAGGCTCCGATGGCTCGGCCACGTTTTACGCATGCCAGCCCACCGACTCCCGCGAAGTGCGTTGTTTGCGCGAAGGAGGTGTGGATGGAAGAAGACGCGATATGGCCAAGCGATGACTTGGTCAAGAGGAATGAAGGCTCGCACTTCGGAGCTGGCCTCGGTTGGAGCCTCTCGGCTCCATGGTTGGTGTCCGAAAGACGAGGAACACGTTTGGTTGGACACACTTGCTGATATGGCTGGGAGCCGACCTCAGTGGCGTTCGTGTTGTGAGTTTCTTTGTCCCACCCCATCACCCTTAGCCTTCCCCTCCAACCACGATCTCATTATTTAGCCTTATACAATTTTGCATAGTAATTCTTTTTTCTGCTGCATGGTAGCCGGCTGGTAGCTTACCGGAACGATGCCCATCCGCTACCGGTAGCTCAGGCGGCTTGCACCAGTTGCTTTTTTCTCCTTTTTCCTATGTATTGCGGCACAGTAGCTGAGGTGTTCCCCACCTCTAGCTACCGTTTATGATGATGATGATCCCTAACGAAGAGAATTCTTTCGAACTTGCGTCATACGCTGGCTTATTGATAAAGAGCAGTTTTTCGGCATATCACGTCTGTTTTTGCCAAGCTTCTCAAGATATTGTCCCAGCGGACACACTCGTTACGACTGTATAATGCAGAATTGAATCACAGGCGTTCAAATGGAAGCTTTTCGTCTGGATAGAATTATGGGTCCACCATTGTTCTCATTGTGTGATAACGACGTGTTCGATTGTTTCAGTTGCGCAAGGCCAAGTGTTCTTGCAGGTTGTGGTTCATTCCTTCTCCGCACCCAATTCTTACGGAATAGACACTGATACGTCTCATATTCAAAGCAAACTAAAGGCTTTATACTGATGGTGCGCTCATTGAAAATTGAAATTTTCACCATCAAACTCCAACGCCATGGTGGGATCTTCCGAACCATGCTGCAAGTATAAACGTGCCACCGACTGCCAGTTGCCTTACAGTACCTGAGCAGCGTTTACACTACTATAATTCAGTGAATTTCACCGGATATGCAGGATGTAGTGTAAGTAATGTCAGATCTCTCATCTATTACAATTGCAAATCGAAAATGTATACTGCGCTCAACCATTCCCAAAATACTGCTACTTAGTGTTTAGTAACTCACAGCAATGTGACCGGATAAAAAGGCGAGAGTGTAATGCACATTTACCAAGCGCCTACTGCGATCATATGGCTATCGAATCATGGCAGATGTAAACAGCTCCAGCCAAATCTACTATGTTTTGCATCTTAATTATTAACGATTTCTTCAAATTCCATCTGCTGAATGACTCAAATGGTTATTCCTGATAATTTTTTAGCATAAAGAAGCTAAACATTACCGATTAAGAAAAAGAAGTTTGTCCTTTATCATACCAAAATCGGGCAATAATAAGAGCAAGATTCGTACTTCACAGGTACGCATTCGCATGGATGGACCGAAAATGGCAGGCAGATCAATCTCAAAGGCGACGAAATCCTGTAATACTTTACGCCGATTTCACAATTTACGCTCTATTTCAGACTATTTTGACCTGGGCACATTTGAAATCTCGCCCAATGTTCATAGGTGTGTCACTTCAAAGCACAGTTCGAGTGAATGTATTGCGACACGGGATCTCAATGGGAACTGCGACATGCGTTATATTGAATTGCTATCATTCATTCCGTTATGTCGTGGATTCTTGATGTACATTCGTACGTGCTTCGGACGGAAGTTACTCGTCAGCACGACGCCTGGAATGTGTGATTGCTACACCACAAAATTGGCACAAGTGGAATGTTAAGGCTCATGGACCACATTCTGAACAAACAACCGAAAAATCTTTTCGCAACGCTGAACCAGCGACCTGATGCCGAACCAGAACTTAAGGCTAAAGGACCGGTGCGGAATGCAGCAATAGCCGTCGTTGATCAAGAACTCGGTCAACTAGAACGATCCACAGTCAAAACAACTGTTAAATACTCCTCGAGAGCCACACTCATTTTCACTGTGAAGAAGGTAAACGGCAAGTATGGATTCTTTATTTATTTCTCGGATGGAATTAACTCGGAGCTAGTCGACAAAAAGTACCCATTAATCGCTTCGGGAGACAACTTGACAAAACTGAATTTTAGTAGGTGTTTTTACAAAGTAGGTATGTCTGATACCCATTTCCAAGTGGATGTTGCAGAAGACTCAAATAGTTGCTGACGATCAGCATTCAAGTTTGTTGTTTCCAGTTCAACCACTTGCCAATGGTGCAAAGTGTGCCAGCTATTTTCAAATAGTTTATGAAAATTGAAGAGTTAGAAAGTAGAATTCACAAGTAAACTCCACACCATAATCTGCCAAGAAGAGTAATCGAACACCCGCTCCGTTGCTCTACCAATGAGCTACGCACAAACACCCTTCAAGTAATTGAAGAATTAGTTGAATCCAACGTCGCTTGGAGTTTCGCGATATTTTCTGTCCATCAGTTTCGTCATCTGATGGTTTTATGTGGCTGTTTACCAAACAGACAAATTTGCTTTTGCAGTGCATTTCTATGGGCACGCCAACAGAATGCATTAATTTGCTTTTCTGTATTTTAGACTATAACTGTTTAACCTGTATGTAAAAACTTTCGAAATATCGGTAAATCCACAGGAGAGTATAATGACTACGCAGCCAAGGAGTATGCAACCGCGGTTGCTAATCGCAACCTGTTTTTGCCAACATATTTTGCTTACTATTCTTCTCTCAGTTGTTGGCCCAACTTGGAGACACTGGAGGCTAACTAAGCCAGTTTGGCTTCGGCAGTTGCGACCGCATATGCTGCAACACATTGCACTCGACATAGATGGGCAATACACCATCGGCGTCTGTCGCTTTCTCAACCGCCGTTTCCATTCCGCCAGCAGTATTGATTTCCCATGCAATTGGCATCCAACCACTTGATATGCTCTCACCATCAGCGCCGATCAACTCTCATAGAACCCCAACGCGTTTTTCCAGGTTTACAAATGCGACTGAAGCCTTCGACACGCGGATGTACAGTTCGCTCCTCATCTACTGGTCGTTAGACATTATGCTTTTAAGATAGCAAAATCACAAAGTGGATTGCAAAACATGTTTGCCAGTATGGATTTTGGCAGACCAACGAAATCCCTCCCTGGAGAAGGCTGGAAAACAATGCACAGCATTCGGTAAATGGCAACATACGGATGCTTGTCACACACACCATGGTCCGAGCCCCGAAACGATTGATGTTCCGCAAGTAACCACCAATAAGTTGCTCCACACAAACACCGTAATCACAGCGGAATCACAAGTACAAGATGTCAGTGCATGCAGGTAAATTTTACACAGGGCACTGGCTAAGACACTGCCTTGGTTCAAACCAGATACAACGGCAAAGTCTTCCGAGGTCTGTCCACCCAGTTACACCCTCACCCGCATATCACTGCGCATACATTCAATTACACTTACAAAATTACTCGGACAATCAAACTTCGCCAACGCCAGTCACAGTGCCCCACGGTTTACCTCGTCAAGTGCGTTGATGAACTCCCCGAACAGCGAGTACACTGTTTGGTCTTGCTCCATGAATTTCTACTCATTCGTATGAGCTGCGAACACCATATCAATGTTGATACGGCTAGAATGGAATCCGAATTGTGCTTCCACCACGTTTGGTGCAACGGTCTGGGTGACAAGGCGGCTGAGCACGAATGGTACGATCACCTTCCTCACATTACTCAGCGGATTGGTCCGGCGAAAATTAGGGTCATATCGATTGCTTGCCCCATTGCTTCGTGTAAATTGACAGCACGAGGACACAGTAAGTCAGTCGGCACGTTCCATTCGATCCACACTCGTTGCATCAAATGCTGCAGCTCATGCATGCAAGCGGCTTCGCCGTGTTTCAAAATTTCTGGCGGGATCCCGTCGACGCCGGCTCACTCGCTGTTTCAAAGTTGAGCAGAGAATCTCTATGTCCCACCAAGTGTCGGTGTGTTCGCAAGGCACACATTCATAAGTAAGACCAATTCGCCCGTACGGATTCCACAAAATGCTATGTCGATTCATAGCTGCCGTAACCGGGAAGTCCTGACGCCGGAAGGCCGACCGCTGTCATCTGCATGGCAGGTGCCTGCATGGCAGTGGAGGATGCGTCGGGCTATATCGCATTTAGCTAACAATTCATGATAGTCAGATTCCGTCCTCCATGGCGCAGTTGCATAAGCTGAGGGCTAGTTGGCAAGAGCCACTAGCAGTCATGGGTTCGATCCTCCGCAGAGGACCGAAGGATGTGCACCACTGATGAGTCCAAATAGGGCGAAACGGCTATCTGGTGCTTTTCCGGATAGCTGGTCGACATATCTGAATTGTCGTCTGATTGCGACGAACAAAAATACTCACCAAAATCCTTCTTTTCATAAGTAATATTAATCTCTTGTTGTTGCAACCAGTGTAGCAGTCAATCTCTGAGCGGTTGTTTAGGCGACAGTACAAGCGCGTTTGCCAGATTTGCACTATATCTGCATTCTTTATGCAATCAGCATTTGCAGTAGCATGGAACACCCAGTAGAAGCAGCTGGTCGTTCCATCGCATAGACTGTCTAATGAAGAGCGTACTGCTGATCCCTACCTTGATCGTGTTAGCAAAGTGACAAACTTGAAACGTTCAAGGCATAGTCGAATATTTATCAGTCATGAGCTAAAGCGCATATTCACTTGGGCTCAGATGCCGTTTCCAACCCAGTATAACGTATACCCAGCACCACCCTGGTTCAGCTTGATTAAGTTGGCAAGCCGAGTATCAGCCAGTGCGGCAATATCAATGCCATAGCCCGCGTCCACTGCAGTGCGCCGTTCGGAACACATACGCAGGTGCCCGTCAAGTAGTGTACGCACTTCCCAGCACCTGATTTTGAGTATATCGAGCGGAGGCAATGAATTACACAGTAATCGTTCGTGTGTGGATCTTGGTTGGAGAAAGTACGTGTGTATTAAATGGGGAATCGGATTAGAGCTATTTCCTGAAAATCAGAATGCAAATATCAGAACCTCGGTAATGCGTGTCTAAATTAATCCCGCCATAGTCTGACCAAACCGCAGGATGTAAAATTCGCTGAGTGACCACACAGACTAGGCAATTTAGCAAGTCTAAGTAGCCAAGACAAATCTATATCGACCATTCCCGTGAAGCTGGGGTAAGCGATAACGAAGTCTCATACAATCCTTCGGTTATGCATTGAACAAACCCACAAACCAGGAGAAAGTTCGGGAAACGTCATTCCCCGTAGAACACGCGGTTATCTAATAACCGCCAATAAACCCTATATGTAAAACGCTAGTAAGGGATAATACAGCTAGTCTGATGAAAGAAGGCCGATTAGCGTTCATTTATCTACCGTGGCTCCCTTATGGTGAACGCCAGTCATGTACGGTTGTTGTCCCCAACATCCAATAGCCATCCAATGTTTAGCAAAATTCGCAACATGCTACTGCGCGTCCAGAGACATGAATGTTTCTCTCACCTTAGTGGTGCGGACTTATGGAATTCTCGGCAAACGAGTGATTTAGTGCAGGGCTCAGCTGAGGAAAAGCCTAACCTCTAAAGACACACGGACATGAGGCTGTTGATCCGCGAGTGAGCCACAACGTGTTTCCAGGTGTCAGCTAACTTCGCGCTGAGTGCTGAAGGTCATGGCCAACCGTAGGCGTTGGAGCGATCAATGGTTATCGCTGTGTGCCTCGCTGGCTACGCAGCGGTCCGCCTAGGCAAACAAAACTGTCATGTGAATGTGCGCACGTGATGGCAGCTCAGCTGAGGACGAGGGTAGGCATTGCAGCTTGTCAATATTATTGCATCACAGGTAATGGAGCACGAGCAGACAATGTAGTCGGGAGCACGTAACGTCTCTGTTACTCAGCGCGCGCTGACTATTCGGCTGTACGGTGAATGCGGTTTAAAGGCCGCATCAGCTTCAAGAAAATACAATGCAATGAACGCAGGAATGCGTCCCGTCACTGCCCGGTATGTGCTTAAACTAGTGAAGAATTCGAGCAAACTGGGAGTGTGTGTAACATGAAGAGAACCGGACCTCCCCGCACCACCACGGACAACTGTTCAGCTTGCGCTGTAGTCAGTGAAGTGTCAAAAAGTCCCGATCTCAACATCCGTCGGATCGCACAACACTGTGACACGACCCGATATGCGGTACAGCGGATATTACTAGAACGAACATTTCAGAGATTCCGTGCACTTCAATTGCAGGTATTGAACCCATGCGATCCGGAGAAGCGGCATGGATTTAGCCGTTGGTTTCTGGATCACGGGGATATTCGTTCGGTTATCTTTACAGATGAGATATTGTTTCATCTGCGTGGAACAACGAAACATTACTGTTGGGCTACCAGCAACCCACGAAAATTTACCGCATCACGTATGCACCACAGTGTGAAGCTGATGGTTTGGGCCGGATTAACAAGCCAGAAAATCTTGGGTCCATATTTCTTTTCCGGGAATGTGACCGGTAGGTTGTTTTGAAGTACTAAAGCCTTATCTTTTCTTAGCATCGTCGTATTTGGAAATGTTGCAGACATTTGTGCCTCCATTGTTGGAGGCCGAAGGGGCATGCAGTATTAGTTGCTGGCAGCAGGATGGTGCACCCGACAAATTTGGCCACCATAGGATCGGACGCGGTGGACCAATGGAGTGGCCTGCTCGCTCACCAGATGTGAACCCCATGAACTTTTTTCTATGGGGTTATCTGAAACGGCGAGTGTACAAAACAAGACCACGTACATTGGGCCAGTTGCAAGAAAATATTGTAAACGAATGTCGCGCGATCACGAGGGATACACTGATGAAAGTGCTCGCTAATTGCCTCAAGCGGTTTCTGCGCTGCAAGCAAAAAGCCGGCGGACATTTTGAACATATCCTTCAATAGCATAGATTAACTTTCCAATACATTTCTGTTAATATACGTATCCTCTTTCATAAATGTGTTAACGAATAAACTGGCCCGCTGGCAAATGGTGCGAATGATGCGTCCATTCGGATAGAATTTTTAACGTCCAGGCTGTCGTTGAGCAGATGAACGGCGTAGGTACCGAAACTTTCTATGGCTACTCATGGCGGAATCACTGAGTCGCTATGAGCTGAGGTTTGTGCGGCCTTACTGAAAGCCGACTGTGTTGTTGACTCCGTTTCAAGCTCTTGCCTGTGAAGTTGTTATTCGGGAGGGATTGCAGTAGGTGGCAAAATGTGTACGTGGGGTCGTTTCGTATCTGGTAGACTAATATGTGGTCTCCACGTAGCCACCTGTAGCGTATATTAAAACTCCGTGTTTTTAGTCGCTGCTCGACTATGGTAAGTTTCAAGCGCTACAAGGTCACGGTTTAGCCAAGCGTGCCAAGCCTCGATTACGTATTCCACGTGTTAACGTACGTAGGCATAGAGCATCATAGAGAAGATGAATGAATCCAAACTTTCGAATGCCATCCGTAGGCTAACAACGTGCTGATTACCACTTTTGTATTCTGACTGTCTGGAATGACCGAAGTCGTCCTGCACCAGCACACCGAGATCAAGTTCCTGAGGGCTTGTCTGCAGGTCATATGCCTCAATATTCTAGAGTTAGGTGTGTCTATGGCGGATGTGGATAATGTGTCACTTGACCACATTTAATGGCAGTGAATCCCTCACTGGTCAATGCCAGGTGCCATCTAGGTAGCACATGGAGGAACTTGTGGTTGTCCATTCTCTTGATAGCAGACCAAATTTTAACGTCATCCGGAAAAGTAAAACTTTGGGGGATGGCTGTCGCAAGACCAGCGCACTCCACTCAAGTAGGGTCGTGGCAGAGATGTTCGGACTATAACTTAGAACTGCTGTTCACGGAGAAAATTACCAACCCATTCTAATAATGCATCGCTTAAGTTTTCCAAGGAGCCCGTCATTATGACAACGATGATCGCGTTCATGACTCTGGAAAGGGCAGAGAGAAGTGTTACCGGACGGTACTTGGTAGGATCAGACGGACGTCTCTGAAAGAATCAGGCAAGTGGATGGGCTGGGTGAATGGCTGCTGCCTGCCGTGCTTTATTGTGAAGGTTATGCACACCAGGAAAGCTGTGTGTATGCAAGGATTGTAGCATTTTCAGAACCATTTTTGCTATGAGTTTGATGCATGATAACACTCATGGTGTGGGGGCAGAAGCAAGTGTAACTTTTGAGGCTAGTAGCCCTTTCGAAAGTAGGCCAGTACTTTGCAATGAGGCGTTGTCCGCCTTTTTTGTTGTGTGTGTATACCCACCAATCGTACTGAGTGGTGCGATTGCACGCTGCAAAGTTTGAAGTGCATTCACGTGTTTGTAAATAAGGTTGTGGTTCGAACGGAATTGTTTCGCTAGCTCTAATCGGTGTGGCCTAGGTGGATACCACAAATCTTCAAGTTTGAATTCAAAAACACGTGAATGCACTTCAAACTTTGCAGCTTGCAATCGCACCACTCAGTACGATTAGTGGGTATACACACACAACAGAAAGGCGGACAACGCCTCATTGCAAAGTACTGGCCTACTTACGAAGGGCTACTAGCCTCAAACGTTACACTTGCTTCTGCCCCCACACCCTGAGTGGTATCCAGCATCAAACTCATAGCAAAATGGTTCTGAAAATGCTACAATCCTTGCATACACACGGCATTCCTGGTGTGCATAACCTTCACCCTAAAGCACGGCAGGCAGCAGCCATTCACCCAGCTTATCCACTTGCCTGATTCTTTCAGAGAAGTCCGTCTGATCCTACCAATTACCGTCCGGCAATACTTCTCTCTGCCCTTTCCAAAGTCATGAACGCGATCATCGTTGTCATAATGACGGGCTCCTTGGAAAACTTAAGCGATGCATTATTAGAATGGGTTGGTAATTTTCTCCGTGAACAGCAGTTCTAAGTTATAGTCCAAACATCTCTGCCCCGACCCTACTCGAGTGCAGTGCGCTTTTCTTGCGAGAGCCATCCCCCAAAGTTTTACTTTTCCGGATGACGTTACAATGTGGTCTGCTACCAAGCTAATGGACAACCACAAGTTCCTCCATGTGCTACCTAGATGGCACCTGGCATTGATCGGTGAGGGATTCACTGCCATTAAATGTGGTCAAGTGACACATTATCCACATCCGCCATAGACACACCTAACTCTAGAATATTGGGGCATATGACCTGCAGACAAGCCCTCAGGAACTTGATCTCGGTGTGCTGGTGCAGGACGACTTCGGTTATTCCAGACAGTCAGAATACAAAAGTGGTAATCAGCACGTTGTTAGCCTACGGATGGCATTCGAAAGTTTGGATTCATTCATCTTCTCTATGATGCTCTTTGCCTACATACGTTAACACGTGGAATACGTAATCGAGGCTTGGCACGCTTGGCTAAACCGTGACCTTGTAGCGCTTGAAACTTACCATAGTCGAGCAGCGACTAAAAGCACTCGGAGTTTTAATATACGCTACAGGTGGCTACGTGGAGACCAAATATTAGTCTACCAGATACGAAACGACCACACGTACACATTTTGCCACCTACTGCAATCCCTCCCGAATAACAACGTCACAGGCAAGAGCTTGAAACGGAGTCAACAACACAGTCGGCTTTTCAGTAAGGCTGGACGAACCTCAGCTCATAGCGACTCAGTGATTCCGCCATAAGTAGACATCGAACGTTTCGGTGCCTACGCTGTTTATGTGCTCAACGACAGCCTGGACGTTAAGAATTCTATCCGACTGGACGCATCATTAGCACCATTTGCCAGCGGACCAGTTTAGTCGTTAACACATTTATGAAAGAGGATAAGTATATTAACAGAAATGTATTGGAAAGATCATCTATGCTAGTGAAGGATATGTTCAAAATGTCCGCCGGCATTCTGCTTGCAGCGCAGAAACCGCTTGAGGCAATTAGCGAGCACTTTCATCAGTGTATCCCTCGTGATCGCGTGACATTCGTTCACAATATTTTCTTGCAGCTGGCCCAATGTACGTGGCCTTGTTTTGTACACTCGCCGTTTCAGATAGCCCCTTAGAAAAAAGTCCATGGGGTTCAAATCTGGTGAGCGAGCAGGCCACTCCATTGGTCTACCGCGTCCGATCCAATGGTGGCCAAATTTGTCGGGTGCACCATCCTGCTGCCAGCAACTAGTACTGCATGCCCCTGCTGCCTCCAACTAAGGAGGCACAAATGTCTGCAACATTTCCAAATACGACGATGCTAGGAAAAGATAAGGCTTTAGTACTTCAAAACAACCTACCGGTCACATTCCCGGAAAAGAAATATGGACCCAAGATTTTCTGGCTTGTTAATCCGGCCCAAACCATCAGTTTCACACTGTGGTGCATACGTGATGCGGTAAATTTTCGTGGGTTGCTGGTAGCCCAACAGTAATGTTTCGTTGTTCCACGCAGATGAAACAATATCTCATCTGTAAAGATAACCGAACGAATATCCCCGTGATCCAGAAACCAACGGCAAAATCCATGCCGCTTCTCCGGATCGCATGGGTTCAATACCTGCACTTGAAGTGCACGGAATCTCTGAAATGTTCGTTCTAGTAATATCCGGTGTACCGCATATCGGGTCGTGTCACAGTGTTGTGCGATCCGACGGATGTTGAGATCGGGACTTTTTGACACTTCACTGACTACAGCGCAAGCTGAACAGTTGTCCGTGGTGGTGCGAGGCGGTCCGGTTCTCTTCATGTTACACACACTCCCAGTTTGCTCGAATTCTTCACTAGTTTAAGCACATACCGGGCGGTGACGGGACGCATTCCTGCGTTCATTGCATTGTATTTTCTTGAAGCTGATGCGGCCTTTAAACCGCATTCACCGTACAGCCGAATAGTCAGCGCGCGCTGAGTAACAGAGACGTTACGTGCTCCCGACTACATTGTCTGCTCGTGCTCCATTACCTGTGATGCAATAATATTGACAAGCTGCAATGCCTACCCTCGTCCTCAGCTGAGCTGCCATCACGTGCGCACATTCACATGACAGTTTTGTTTGCCTAGGCGGACCGCTGCGTAGCCAGCAAGACACACAGCGATAACCATTGATCGCTCCAACGCCTACGGTTGGCCATGACCTTCAGCACTCAGCGCGAGTTTAGCTGACACCTGGAAACACGTTGTGCATCACTCGCGGATCAACAGCCTCATGTCCGTGTGTCTTTAGAGGTTAGGCTTTTCCTCAGCTGAGCCCTGCACTAAATCACTCGTTTGCCGAGAATTCCATAAGTCCGCACCACTAAGGTGAGAGAAACATTCATGTCTCTGGACGCGCAGTAGCATGTTGCGAATTTTGCTAAACATTGGATGGCTATTGGATGTTGGGGACAACAACCGTACATGACTGGCGTTCACCATAAGGGAGCCACGGTAGGTAAATGAACGCTAATCGGCCTTCTTTCATCAGACTATCCGTACGTTAAGTAACGGATTTTTATATATATTCCAATTTGTGTCTCTTCGATGCGAAAGGCAAATTCACAATAGTGTCGGCTGCTAAGACGCTGAAAGAGCTGCGGATAAACCACATTCTACGGAACTTTCATTAGCATATTTCTACTAATATTTGCACTAGAGTTGTGCTGATATCTTTCCTATAGGTAAATCAACCAGCTGAATATCAACAGGAATTTCACCACCGCCGACAATGTATTATGGCCGTACTGGTAGTTGCTATTCGGAGAACAGAACTCTCAGCTCAAATCATAGATATGATCCCAAAAGCAAACGATCCCTTAACCTATAAAATCAAGCTGAATTGCCTCAAGATCCCCGCGATATCTAGAATATTTCAAAGCTTTAGATCGTCAGCAAAATATTAGCTCTCCCCACACCTTATTTACTATTTCGCCAACGACAATCGTCCATATGCCGAGCCCTGTGAAACTCCACTAAGGAGATCTTGCCTTAGCGGAGGGCTACGCAACACTCGTACGCACTGTTCCCTTCCCTCCAGGAAAACCGGCACCTAGTGTTGTGTATTCTGTCAGCATTCTTGACGGCTAGTCTAAACGGACACGTACACACAACCCCAGACACACAAACAAAGCTTCTAATTCTCTGCTTCCCTATTGGCTCATCCTTCTCCTTACGACACCTGAATGTACTCACTTAGTTAGATATTGATCAGATTACAGCAATTTGATTACGAGATTGACCATTTTACTACTGCACGTGTATTTTACCTTTCGTATACAACACTGGCGTCGCGGCTTACGAACCTGCGCCATGGAATTACATCCTACAGTTTGCTGGTCTGATCAAACCTTACGTCCTACAGAAATTGCATGCGCCCAGTGGGAAACCTAGTATACCAACTATCTTGACCTACTACCTGCGGCTTCTAACTACAATGAAGACCAGAAATCGAAGCTTCCCAGACACCTACTCGGTGATGCGGGACAACGTCAATTTGATCCTTTGGATCTCCAGTCATAAAATACGTTGACAAAAGCACTAGAGGTGCTGGACAAGTCTTGGGGACAGCATACAAATCTCTGCATGGCTCGTCTCAAATTCGGCCGACTTACACAGGAACCAGCGGAAATTCTGTGCGGTTTCGTTGATCACGTCATTCGCGGTGTACGACCCTGCGAGTATCCAACCATACCGAAAAATAGAATCGAGGGCGTAATGCTAGTGCAGCAGTTGATTAGTGGAATCACCAACAACCGAATTCGGGAACGTCTACTTTCCGAAGACGCTTCCAAATTGACTTGGGATAAGGCTGTGGAATTAGCTCGCCTCAAACATGTAGGGCCGAACAGTTGCAATGTTACGCCACCCACGCAGACACACATGAGGTTGACAAGGTCCACTGATCGCCAATCGAATTCTAATCCCCACAGAAATGCTTCCGCCGCGGCAGCCTACAACATGAAGACAATTTTACCAAGTGCCCTGCCTTAGAAATTTATTGCAAAAAGTGCTATAAGCGCGGATATTTTGCCCGTTGCTGTCGTTCAGTGCGCCTTTCTCAGTTGCATCTTCCAGATTCGGTTTCTAGTCAGCAGTTACAGTCATCTGAAAATGTATTTGCTGTTGATAACACAGGCACTGTATCTAACTATCGTTCCAATTGTCCAGAGCCTAAACTACCTATGCCTGACATTCGTACTGTTACAATTATTGCACATGATAGAACAACACATGTTGACATGGAACTTGATTCAGTCTCTCCTATCACTATAGTACCGGGTAGTTTTTATGACATTCACCTACATGACATGCCTATACATCCTTCAGCCTATCGTTTTCACAGTTATACGAAGGCCCCGGTAGAAATACGAGGATTTGTGGTGATTGCGTTACAACTTGGGGCCGTGAAATCATCATTTGCTGTGTACGTCACCCGCGGAAATAACCGTCGCTTACTGTGTTGCATTCAGAGGCAACCAACAAAAGTGTGGTTATCAGGCACCCAAGTTGTCAGACCCAAATGCGCCCTACAAAACAATGATAGTGAATTAACCGAAACTGTTGGACGACAAATCGGACTGATGTATTGGGCATTATAAGCTTAATACATGCTTCAATTGGTGTTGGTGAAATTTAAGTACAAATTGAGCATTTATGTAGTTTACGAGTAGAACTGCGTGGTACTTTAGGCATATGAACCAACACGCCTGTTTTTTGATTGTGCTGCTCTTGAGTTTCGAATCACCCAGTGCAGGTGCCGTCGAGCAATACTCAACCACTAGCCTCCGTGTGTCATCTTAGGGGCTTACCTCACAAGGATAAACGTCGCCGTGTGACATCGTGTGGACACATTGTGTATTGCAGGGTGCTGCAATGAGCTGAGAGTAATTGGTTAACATTAGGGATTAAAGTGGCGCGTGACTCATCATGTTGGAGTGAACGGTAATAGCAGTCAAGAAAACATGTGGATGCCTGGGCGCTGGAAGCGCCGTCTAACAGGATGGGTAAACGTTTCAGGTTCCCACAAGGTGATTTGTATCGACTTTTCAGAAGGATTTCATGCATCTGGAACTATGCACAAATATATGTGAATTCATTAAGTGTAACGTGCAACTCACCGGGTAGAAATGCGTGGAATCAGTCAGACAATTGTTGAAGCGAAATAACCCGATTAGTGATTTTATACTTGTATGAGTACTCAACCCTTCGTCAAGTGGTACCTGTACATAAGCATCCTTCAATGCGGGCATAGAAAACACTTAGATTCGTTCAATCGCTAAAGGATATCCTCGGGTCCTGCAATAGTGTAACATATTTCTAATAAACACTTGTTCAATGTTGCTCCATGGTCGGCAAAAATCCAGAGCGTTTTACTGTCAAGCTTGATTGACCTGACTACGTGAGTAGTCCAAAGTGAATTATGGACCAAGCAGGTCGCTAAGTGTCTTCCTATTGGTTCCCCGTTCTCGAAAGGAATTGAAGAACAGGGTGCTTTGGATCTCAAACTTAATGGGCTTGATAAGCATGCCCCTGAGGAATTCAAACATTGTTCAGCAAGTGATCAAGGCTTGAAATAAAGTGAGTCGGA
>CALYDF020003989.1:0-23276 GCA_944474145.2 Dicrocoelium dendriticum
TCCAGGTGTAGGATGGAGACATAGCGTTAAGTAACAAAGTGTAAGTGGATGAGTGCATCGTCCAACCGTCTTTTAAATATTGTTAGTGTCGGTGCAGAGACGACCGATTCTGGGAGAGCATTCCACGGGTGACAGACACGGATGGAAAAGAAATTTCTGCGGCACTCCAGACGACTGTATTGTTCTGCGAGTTTTAATGAGTGGCCCCTCAGGTTTGTATTGCTGCTGAGTTGCACTAAGGTGCGGCACACATGATGTGTGTCTCGCAGAATCAAGTATGTCATAATCAGGTCGCCTCGTAGCCTGCGATAGCTTCCACTGAACAATCCTAGTCGTCGCAGCCTCTCCTGGTAGGACAGATTGCGCATTCCAGTTACGTTCTTAGATGCCCGGCGTTGAGGCTGCTCCAGTGCATTAAGGTCGTGTTTCAGCCATGGATGCCAGGCTTGAATTGCGTATTCGACATGGGGGCGAACATACGCACTGAGCATTTGTCGAAATATGGAGCTGTTTATTTGTCCAAACGCCCGCCTCAACAGCCCAACGTGTTGATTCCCGGTCTTCGAGGCCTTTTCCGATTGCCTGGAGCAACCCAAGTCATCTTGAACCAGGACACCCAAGTCACGTTCGAGAGTTGATTGTTGCAGTACATCCGTTCCGAGTCGGTATGAGTAGCTGCCCTGATGTCGGATGGAAAGCACCTTGCATTTACTGCCGTTGAAATGCAATAAGTTTTATGTCGACCATTAATACACTGTATCTAAGTCACTTTGGAGCACATGTTGGTCGGCGTTCGCCTGGATCCTGCGCCAGATCTTGATATCGTTGGCAAACATTAGGAAGTTTGAAGCGATTCCCTGTGCAAGGTCATTAATAAACACCAGAAACAAACGTGGACCTAGAACCGAGCCTTGCGGCACACCACACTCGACTTGTATGGGGTCCGATAAAGAGCTCCGAACTCTGACCACTAATTGCCTTTGAAATAGAAAGTTGGCGATCCAGCTTAAAAGAGGGTCTCCGATCCCGTAATGCTGCAGCTTGGATAGTAGTATCCGATAGTCTAGACGATCGAAAGCCTTGGAAAAATCCAGGTATATCACATCAGCACCTTCTCCAGCGTCGGCTGCCTCGGTCCAACTACTGCGTGCAATGAGTAAATTAGTTGTACATGACCGCTGTCGACGGAAACCGTGCTGTTCAGGAGTGATGAGGTTGCAGTTTTCCAGATAGCACACCAGTGCATCGGCAACTATGGATTCCATGACCTTAGAGAGTATAGGAAGAAGGGTTACTGGGCGGTAGTTGGAGGGATCAGATCTGCTTCCACCTTTGTGAATCGGGCTTATTATTCCAAGCTTCCACATGGCGGGAACTTGGTTCTGGTCTAAGCAGTGCTGGAAAAACTGAGCTAAATGTCCTGCCAGTTGGTTTGCTGCTACTCCCAATGCCTCAGGACGAATGGCGTCGACACCCGGCGAGCTGTGTTTGCGTAGAGAGGTCAGCTTTTGCAATACAGCCTCTGCGGTAAAATTGATGTGGGTTAGTCCTGGTGAGCAGAAGACAAAGCCTGGTAGATCGCTTGGTGGCAAGACCCTTTGAAACATGGGGGCGTATTGCATCTGCAGCGCGTTTGCAGCTTCCATAGAAGTTCTTGTTGGGCCATCAGCCTTCTTGAGTGGAGGAAATCCTTGCCTCACCTTTCGTAGGCTATTAACGTGCTTGTACCGCAGTTTGTGGTTAGCACTGAAGGTTTTTGCGATGTTCTGCTGATAGGCGGCTTTGTCTTCTCTTAACAGTTGAGTGCAGTGGTTACGTTGGGCTACGTAGTTGTCCCACGTTTCTGGTGCTGGAGCTTCTCTGTACACTCGCCATGCTGCATTGCGTACTGTCATCCCTTTTCGGGTTCTGCTCCTAATGAAAGAAACGGATTTGCACTTATTGTAAGCTTTTATCTCTGAAGCCTGTGCAATCAGCTGACTGAATGTGTTGACGAACTCGAGCCAGGCGAGTTCTGGGGGTTCTTCTTCGAGGATTCGATAAAGTGCTCCGAACTCTGACCACTAATTGCCTTTGATGTAGAAAGTTGTCAGTATAGATTAGTAGTGTCGCCGATCCCGTAATGTTGGAGCTTAGGAAGTAGTATCCAATGGTCTAGACGACCGAAAGACTTCGATGAATCCAGGTAGATCATTTCAACGCATTCTCCAGCCTCCGCTGTCTCACTCCAACTACCGCGTGCGATTAATAATTTCGTTGTGCATGACTGCTGTCGACGTAATCCTTGCTGGTCGGGCGTAAAGATGTTACAGCTTTTCAGACAATACAACAATGTATCGGCAAATATGGATTTCATGACCTGGGAGAGTGTAGAAAGTAGGGATACGGGGCGATACTTGGAAGGTTCCGTTTTGCTTTCACCCATATCAATCGGGGGTTATTATTTGGAGGTTCTATGCAAAGCAAACTTGATTCTGGTCTACGCAGCGCTAAAATAATTGAGCAAAAGTTCCTGCCAGTTGGCTTGCAAATGATATCAGTGCCCCTAAACGAATGTTTTCGACATTCGGCAAGCTGTGTTTTGTGTCGTATGGTCAGCTTTTGCAATACAAAAGAGCGTCAAATTGATATGAGTTACTCCTTGCGGAGAGCTGAATAAGTTGTAAGGTCACTTGTTGGCTAGACCCTATGAAACCTGGGATATATTGCATTCTCAGCGGTTTGGCTACGTCCACAACCATTTATGTTTGACCTTCTACCGTCCAAAGTATAGGAAATCGTTCCCTAGAATTTCTTTGGCTATTGACGTGCTTGTTCAGCGGTTTGTGATCAGAAATGAGGGTTCACGCTATGCTCAGATGATTGGCGGCGTTGTCTTCTCTTAGCAATTGAGTACAGTGGTTAATTGGGCTGCATAGTCGTCCCAAGTTTCTGGTACTGGAGCTTCTCTGTACACTCATCTTGCTGCGTTGTCTACCGTTCTCCATTTTCGAGTTTTGCTTCCAGTAATGAAACTGATGTACACTTATTGCAAGTTCTTGTCTTTGAAGCCTCTGCAATCAGCTGATTGAATTTTCTGACGAACTCGAGCTAGGCGAATTCCGGGTTTTCTCGGCAAGAAAGACCAATTTGTAACGCTGATGAGCTGGGCTAATCGACGGTAGCTTGTGGTTGTTTGCCATGTCTCATTGTTCTCATTCTGATATTTCGCATAGCAGACGGAGTTGATACTGATCACTGCGTATCCACTGTGATCTAACAGGCAGTCTATAAACGAAAACATGAATAATATGCCTTTCGTTTGCAAGCACAAAATCCAGCACAGACGGCCTTTTACCTGTTATGAAATGAGTGCGCAAACTGATGTGGATGTAAATATGAATAGTTGTAACGTGCTCTTATAGATAGGCTTTTAATTGTTCTCCGATCGTGGCAGAAGTTTCTAAACAATATACGATTAAATCACCCATGATAAGTATGTGAGTTTACTTTTGATATGAACTGCATCTAAAATTAGCCGTAACGTGGTAGTCGGTTTCGGGCGTAGAGTTAGGGGATGATACACCAAGACTATGATTCAAGCGAACCTACCATGTAATTGCAAGCGGCACCAAACAGAGGCGGGGAACTGCGGGTCTGAATCCTCCACGGATCAGCTGTGTAAGTCAATTCAGTAATACAGGATTAACCATCCTCCTTTTATGAGCCTACCTTTCCGGAACAGCCAGTGCCCCGTAGCCCAAAATTCAGCGTCCGTCATTTCCGTATGCAATGACTTCACGGTGATACCAATGACATAATATGACATGAAAGCATGGCGAGCTTCCCATTCGGCCATTTTATTAAAAGACCCTGAGCACTCGTATCCAAGCAGGCCTGTTTCTCGATCTCTAGGAGCGCACAGTAGGGTGAATGAATTAAGTGTGGGAGAATGCCGACCGAAGGGATTTCGGTAATTACTAGTTTTTGATGGATATTGATAACTCGTCTGGAAGTAGATTCAACTAAGGTGCATCCAAATCTGCCTTTAGACATATGTCAGAAACAATCAAATCAGCGGTCGAGTCAAACTACTGTGTCATATTCAGTAAGTTATCTGCAAATATTTTGCTACCTTCAATCAAACTTCAGAAGGAAAAATTTTCCGGTTTCTCCACCAATAATTCAAAATTTCCGTTACTTGTTGCTCTGACTGAACCACAAGTTTTAGGATTTTGTGGCCGCATCTTCCTTAATTTGGTGAGATGTATCCTGATAAGCAATAGCACTACAAAATAATCTAATGAAAATGTTTCGCGAATGAAACGCCACTGTTCTAAATCGTACATTCCGTTGTCTTGAACCTCGTTAGAATTATGTTCTGGCACGCTATGTATGAAGCTAGTATTTAGGCGGTCTTGTTTAATGCGTCCCGCTTCCTTGTTCATTTCTGATTTTCGCGCGCTCCAAGGGACATCAGGATAGATGCGTAGCCCACAGCATCTGCGTCTTAGCTAGCTTGCGGTGAGCAAAATATTTTCTACATTGGTGGTGGGTTTTTGTGTCACTTGGATAAGTCTTTGTTCTCCATTGCTTGGCGATTTCGGATGACGAGTAATTCGTAATAGGTTTACGGGCTTGGCTTTGCCACTCATCAGCAAGTGCAATGAGTTCCATTGGTCTCGGTCATTTGATAACTTACCCCGCAATATGATGGCAGTAGGTTGATGGACATTTGAGCAAACAACCTTGCGGGCACTTTCTCTGGATTCATTTTTCGTTGATTTACCATGTATGGTACTGATTTGTCCTGACCTGCTGACAATTGTTGATTTTTACTGTTTTTCCTCTGTTAGCGTTAACAGTGTTAACAACAGAATAAGCTGTAATGGCGGACTCCCGCCTTACATTTCACAGACATCAAGTGAAAGACTGCGGGCGGAGCCCCTTAAGTAAACCTCCAAAACGCAAACGCTATATCACGTACGATTGCCCGCAATGCCATTCTATGTTTGAGTGCAAGGCACTCAGCATCGGGTGCTTAAACGTGCGCACGTTGCTGGACAGAAAATTGCTTGAACTACCAGAGCGATGCAATGCACTGGTCGCGCTGGACTTGGCGTAATACAACATCGATATTGCAAGGATCAGTGAAACTTGGCTCATTGAGAAAGGTAACTTGCATGAAGCTGATGCTGGCTACACTGTTTACACTGTAGGCAATCCAGCCTCAGCATCACGTGAACATAGGGTCGGATTTGCAATATCCGTTCGCCTCAATGGCCAGCTGGTTGGTTGACCAAAAGGCATCAGCACCCTACTGATTGCTTTTCACGTACGACTTGAAAGATGTACGTTTGTCACTTTTATAAACCCCTAAGTTCCGATCAAATGTTATTCTGATAAGTTGCTTAATCAGTACTACACTCAGTTACCTTTTATGATACGGCCTTTGCCGAGGAGGGCCGACTATTTCTGCTGGGTGATTTCAAACGCTCGTTTTGCCTGATGCGGCAATGTAGACAGATGTTATCTGTTTGCTTCATTGGTTCAGCGAATGCAAACGGTAACAGACTGATCTCACTTTGTACCACACATGGCGAAAGACACTTCATGATCATGTCATGAAGAAAACAAATAACTGCCGACCTCATGTCAGTAGGCATACTACCACAGGTGTCTCCTTTGGCTCCCTGTAGGCTTCTAGAGACCGAGAAACTCTCTTGTATTTATACCAATGCCTTAGGTCTTTGTAATAATATGGCCGAACTGATACATTGCAACATTTCGATGCTATGCGGTATCAACGGTATCACGGAAACTTGGTTGCACGGTGGACAGCCGATGAATTTTCGTTTCCGGGCCTTTCACTCATGCGAAACGACAGGCTTACGAATGCAGGAGAAGAAATTATGTATTACCGAGACTACCTACAGTGCGAAGCCGTTGAGGATTCAGACTTACAGTTCACCGATGCACTTTGTTGCCACCTGTAACTGCACAGTAGGACATCTGACTTATAAGTTTGCTTGACCGCCACTCAAACTTTACGCTAGTAATGGACTGCCACCTTGCGACAGCTTAATCATGCAGTCTAAATCGAAAGTACCATAAGTCCTTATCATGGGTGATTTCAATGTAAACTGTTTAGAAACTCCTGCTGTTATCGGAGATCCGTTCAGAACAGTTCTGAAATTGTTCAGAACCAGTGCCCCATTTTACAATCACATCAATATGCCCACTCTTTGCACTATAGTTAAGAGATCATCCTTACGCGATCTTGTGTTTACCTACGGGGAACCTATGACTGATGAATTAATTGTAGAATGAATTTTGTGTCGCAGTGATCATGCATGCGACTTCATCTACTATGCGGAATATCACCACCAAAATACTGATTGGTTGTGCACCACTATGCGATACGACTGCTTAGCCTCCCTCGTCGGTGTCAAAACTTTGTGTTTCCCTGCAGAAAGACACAGGGAATTAGTTTGTCTTGAATTCGTCAGCAAATCCAGCCGGTTGCGGATGCGATGGGCCTAAAACCGTCTCTTTCCTGAGGAGCAGAACTCGAACTTGACGACTGCAAGCAACGTTGCCTGGCTAGAGTACAGATCAAAAAATCTCCAGATAATTGGGACAAGTACATAACCCATCTTAACCACTGCTCTCAACTGCTCAGAAATCACAACCTCGCATATCTGCGGAATATGGCTATAAGATCACCGCGAAATACAGACTGCCGTACAAGTATGTTAATGGTTGTGGTAAGGTGATGCAGGGAATTCCTGTGCTCCGGACTGATGATGGTCTAACTAGAAAAGATATTGGAGCAGCAGCAGTCTTGCGTACGCAATATGCTTCTACCTTTCATAGGGTATTACCATCAGGCGATCATCCAGCGTTGAGTTCCCGCACCTAGGACACAGGCACATCTACTTTATTTTCTAAGCTGCTTTGTAGAAGCTGACTTCGTTCTGCAAAAGTAGCTTTCCGCGACCCGACAACATTCACTCAGAGATTTTGGGAGCAGTAGCAAAACGATTATTATGAGCTTTGACCCACTTTTTTCAGCAGTGTGTAGAACCAAACCAGATTCCTGTGAAAACCTGGATAATAACCCCGCTTCGCAAAAACAGAAGCAAGCCTGAGTTCTAAACTACAGCCTATTGTCTATTCCTGTATTCTTCAGTTACATTAACTATATTTGCTGACGGGTTCGTGCGAAACGAAATTATTAAATGCAAGGTGTATTTGTACGGCGTCCGCTGACGCTGTAAAGGCCGTCAAGTTTATCTGCTGGGATTTAGCGAAGGCATTCTATCGTTTAGATAGTCGGATTCTCCTTGCGAAATGCAATATTACAGGATCCGTGAACCACTCTTGAGCTGGGTGGCACACTGCAAGCTATAATCAATTCTATATTCACAGGTGCTCTGGTATTGTATGCTTGATATTTTGCACTTGACAAGGTTAAACTCAAGCATTTTCTTAAGATAAGCCTAGAAAACATTGTTGTAGCCAACTTTCAGTGCTAGATGTTCGTCCAATATTTTGCTTTTCCACCGAAAGTTAGGCTAATCCACACACTTCCACGAGACCCTTTATAAACGCTAGGAATAATCGTGGTCCTAATACCATATCAAGAAGCACGCCACAGTGAACCTCTGTCTGGTTGGACAGAACGATAGGAATTCGCACATTCAGGCAACACTAGCTTAAGCTTAAATGCATCCAGCCCAGAATTATTTCACTGGTCCCGCAAAAGCCAACCCTAAAATAGTGAACGCCGTTATTTAGGTCATCTACTGCTTTTAAATAATCAAGATTAGTTGCATGGAACCATTCCCAGCACCGACGGAATCCTTTAAACGGAAGCAAGGTAACAAATTCCCTTCGTGCATGAGCATTTAGTCAGCATCCATGCTGCTCCTGCACGAGGATATCCAACATTTTCAAGTATCCCATAAGTGATTCTGCAACGACAGATTCTATGACTTAAGCAGTCAGATGAAGTATAATGATGCAGCGGTAGTTCGCGGGACCTGCACTATTGCCTCTCTTGTAAATGGGGCTAATCATACCTTACTTCCACACAGCTGGTACCAAATGTTCGTCTATACAACGGTTCAACCACGTTCGTGGAGACTAACATCAAATACTTGTGGCCTTGTGAATTGGATCCGGGTAGTGACATCAGTCTCTTCAGCACATCCGATGCTGTCAGGAAGTTGTAGCTACGTCCTACTGAGTATACGAACCAGGTAGGATAACATGAGGGAACAGTGCGTTATGGGAAGTAAAAACACTCAATGTCAAAATGTTTATCTGCTTCTTGGGCAATCTGCGTTTGCGCAGATGCGATGTGGGGAGGAATAATGCCAAGCAAACTTCTCATTTATTTATGGCTATTCACTTCATCACCCGCATTAGCTCGTTTACGTCGTTTAGTTGCAGGAACCGCTTTGTAGATTACGATGCGCTCCATTTTAATTATATTATCAGCTTGACAGTTTGCGAGCATTATACCAACAAAATAGTAAATCGTGTTGAAATTTTAGAAAACATTGTAGCTCTATTGTTTAAAAGATTTCTTAAGCGTGATAAATATTGCTTCAGAAAAGTGCAATCGACGAATACGTAATATGACTTGATCCACCATTTACATCCATATGGCAAGTTTTGATACGCATGCTGCTCATAAATTTTCAATTGTTGATGGCTGGTCATCAAAATTCTCTGCCAATTATTATTGGTTTTTAATCCAGAAGTTTCCACGGATTGCATAACTTCAGATGGTACGGCCATGCAGATCCCAAATTCTACCGGGTTTATTACATCAAACATGAAATTTCTGTTTAAACATACAAGAAACTCCTGCTTGTAAGCTACATCCGCCAAGGCAAGGTAAATTTACTTTGCTCGGTCTTCGTTAAACAGTTAGGCAATCCTTCGTTTAATTGCAATCAATTCGATGTGGATGAAGCACACAGATAATAAAAAACGATCCAGTTCGCATGTACCTTCTCATCAGGTAAACGATTAAATCGAGTATGTTTGCCGCGGTACTGAGATTAGTGAAAATGATACCGGTTGGATCAAAAGCGTTTATTTGCACACACACTGTTCCAGCTGAATTATGTAATCAGTTACCAAGCGTACAAATGACTTTTCAAATGAACCGTTTAATACCATGCAGATTTTTATACGATACACAGAAATATATCATCAGTCAAATCAACAACTTATAAGTAGCACATGCGCTAGACATTAATTTTGCAGATGCAGCAAGTGAAATGTGCGCAGAACAATCTAGCTTGTCTAACTACTGTAATCCGGGAAGCCAAAAGCTGCAAGCAGCAAATCATGCTTAAAAAGTTGGTTGTTCACAATTTTCAGGGGTAGGAATTCATGGCTGCTTAAACGTTGTTGCTGTGCGAGGTTGGATAGTATGTACAGACACAGATGACACTAACTACGTGAACCGATCCATGAAAATAAAGGCAGTAAAAAAGCCAATTATTCTAGTTTACTTACGCATAGTCATTCGTGTTTCCTCAGCTTTTTATCCGGTTCCATTTCCTTAACTAAATTCAGCGACGGCGTATAAGTTGGCTGACTTGCCGAACACCAGCTGGCTTGCCGAACAACCTCCTCGTACCGCCAGCTGGGTGTTTCGGGATTTTCCCGTTCCTGCAGATGGTTCGGCGGCAGTGTTTCAGGAGGTGGTGAGTTTTCGCCTGACAAGTCTTCTTCCCATACAAAGCTACATATATCGGTTTGACAACACTGTGAGTTGGCCGACGCGACTCCCCATTAAATAAAGTCACTGACCCTTGCTTCATCTTGGCGAAGCATTGTATTCCAGCAAATTTATGTTGTAATTCTGGAGAACACGGAGCCTTTGTTTGACAGTGGAAAAAAAGAAGGGCGTATGAACTAAGCCATCCGTCTCCCGCACCTAATGGACGGGATTCCTTGAGTTCGCTCCGATGACTTGTGAGCAGGCTAATCAGCCAAACGCTCGGGGTTGTGTTCATTAAGTCAACACCTTAGTTCGGATTTAGCAACCTGGTAGTACCCCGCCCACTGACGAAAGCATGGACTTTTATGTGTTGTGTTGTGATTTCTTTTACTATTTCTGTACCTTATCTTGAGTCCAATGGATTCTGATGGCTCTACGCCTATTCGTAGACTGTTGCAAAATATACACAAAGATTACATAAAGAATGCAGCAAGCGAAATCCTGAAAGTTCCGGTTATAGCTTATACAAAGTAAAAACAAAAGAACTTAGCTAGCAAAATTTGCTGCATCAAAAATACATTTTTATCCAAATATATTTTGGACGTTTATACATGGTAAATAGGAACACCATTGTATTATTTATTATTAACTTGTAGATGATGGATGAGATTCACTCTTATAGGTCCGACCTGATCTCCAATTAAACAAATTATTTTTAATCCTCTGGTCCTTAAAGCTTAAATTTAATTCTCAAGCTGAGACCAGCAACTTTTACTAGGCTAATTGACATGTCGGACGGATGAAGTTCATTTCTCTATTTGATCAATACTTATCTTACTATTGTTCCAAGATTTCATTTCGAAGGTATTGTTTACCAACCATTTTTAAGTAATATCACTTCAGAGCGTACATATTTATTGCAAAACAACAATGAGCCTGCGACCCTATATTTGAATATCCTAGGTTTGATACGGTGCGATAGATATGGTTGTACTGACAAATATTTATCTTGCTAGCCAGTATGAAGTGACCTATGACATCAGAGCCACGCGGGCGAACCAAATGCTTGCACGCATATTTCTATTTTTACGTCGTACTCTGTATTTTGCCATAAATTAACACGGAAATAAATGCGTATCCGCAATTGCGGTTTGCCCCTCAATTAAGGTGACTTTAAGTTTTGACTGAAAAGACAAACTAACTAAAATTGCTTGGCAAATGTAGATGAGGGAATTACAGGCACCATTATATACTAAAACGCAGATCCATTTTCAGCAAATATTATGAAAACATAGGCCAAGTTACCCGTCCATTTGTACTTCCGCTGGCTTGGTCGATAGATATATTGTAACTGCAATTATTTATATGACACTCGATAAGATGCAATAAATTCTAAGCATATTGCAGCCAGGTACCAATTCATTACTCAATGTTTTTCTTTGTTTCGTATGCCTGCATCATAATGCATCTTCACGGAACAAAAGTCGCCCGATTATGCCTCATATTACTTCTAGCTATTAGGCAAGCGGTTTTTTCACGCTCATTTATCGAAACCTTTCTCAATGCTTTCTCACTGCTGTCGCGGTTTTAGTCTTTATTTTAATGCAAACAGCTAAGCAATTTCTCGTAATTTCCCCACATGGAAAACTAACGTCTTCACTTTCAATGTTTGTGTAACTTGCTTTACGCAGAATAACATGTTGCAGTGCTTTTCACCGTTTGCCTGGTTGAAACTAAGCTAATTAAAGGGACCGTATATAATTACTTTACGATTGGATTGGCTTTTGGACGGAATAAATAGAAGCATGATTTGTGGTAGCTACATTAAACATTGCTTGCTAACTTGTTGTTAAACCGGAAGAGGTTTCTACTACTGGTGATTACGCAGTAAACTTGGACCACACCGCATGCTTTGCACCGCATCTCGTCGGGAGAACGAGAACTCCTATTATTATAAAGTGCATCAGCTGAATAATGATTTTGGTCTTATCTTTTTACAATGAATTGACAACTAGATGATATAGGTGTAAATCATGTGACAATCTCGTGTACAGAATGAATTCAAAACGGCGAAATAAAAGGGCATTACTTCTCAAGTCATGTTCACATACCCCCAGGTTTCTTCATTAATCCATTGGTTAAGGGTTTAAGAAATAAATAGTTCAGCTGGTAATTGTTTCGGGTAGATTAGTAAACAACTTTGAAACGTTAATATTTAGCTATCAGTCGCGTATAATGGATAACATTGTTTCAGTTTAGTTGTACAATAGAAAAAAGTAGTCAAGAAACTTATTCCGTTTAAGGTAGATTGGCATGTGTTGTAACCGAGAACAGCTAATGCCTTCTTTAGTTCCCTATATATGCGACACATGATATTTGGTTTTCTGAAAGCTGTGTCAGGCGAGAATGCATATTTTGGTTTGATTGAAGAAAAAACTTTTGTTTTTCTGAATTTCTGGCTTCAGAAAATGCAATTTTTGGTATCTGTTCTGAAACATAAGACGTTTTCAGATGCCAGGTATTTTGATAACGCGAAACAAATCAATCTTGCAAATCACCTTACACTTTAGGATAATATAGTCATTCCTGGAATTCTACGACGTAAACTGTGTGCCATTGCGTGTCATTTGTAATGCCGTAACTGGACCATTATATCTCGGTAAATTCTTGATATCCAAACTAAATGTAAGTTGTAGGATGATTTCGGAGCCCATTTACTTAGTCTGCCTTCTTTGCATACACTTTCCGGGATTCGTGTTCCTCATTTCGGTGAAGTAATCTAAATGTATCCATGTTTTTGCATGATGAAATTATTGATCTGTGTGTTGATCTTGAGGCTAAATTGTGGAATTGCTTCACCATTTTCATGAATTTACGTAGACACAGACAAATACAGAAGAGTTAACGCTGCATTCCAGTGATTTTAGCAGTAGTTATTATTCAGGAAAATATAAAATGTATGTTAGTAATTATTTTCCCAAAACGTTTGCACTGAGGAACCCGCAACAACAACAGGCTTGAAAAATAAACCAGTTGGACACTAGTGAAATTATATGTTCACTCATTGCCTGAAGAAGCTATTCACTGTTAAGGTGTAAGTGATACATAATCAGTTTAATGCACGCGACACAGTATTCGCTAGGGGTTACAATTAAACTGATCAAACTGTCGGGTTGTATGTCACGCTGTTTCTAAGTAACTTCCAAGTTGTTTATTGCATTAGGACAAAGTAAGCGGTGAGAATATTTGTAGCTTGTGATGTGGATTAGGGTATGCTGGTGATTTCCCAGCTGGCTGTTTTGGCTGCAGACGGTTCATCGTCAGGCTAGACGGCATCTGCGGTGCGATTTATGCGGTCCACTTACAAATCTATGTGTTTATTGATCACTTACTGATTCGAACGTCAGGAGTCGATTGGTCCACGCGAGCTGACCATGTAATCAGCTCTTGCGTACCATTGGCTAAAGTCCGCCTCAATGACATGCCTTTGTTCTTTTGATTTGGGGCGAAGTATCGATTTGTCCGTCGGCGCTTCATATCCAGTAGCTAGATCTATCTGTTGGCTGAGTTCTTCATTGAGTATCAAGCCTGGATTAACTCGCGTGCTATTCGACTTTTGCCCTGCCTATGATCCTGACATTCTCCAAATCAAACTGCTTATTCTCGGTGCATACATGTGCCGACATCAGGGAGTTCTGGTCATGTCGGCAGAAGTCTAAGCTATGTTCATCACCCGTATTTACTAGTTCTACTGGTGTTAACCAGATTGCCAATACAGTTTCCAATCTTCCGCTTTAAGTGAATAGAGAAAGAGACTGTACCCTTTGTTCGTTACTCATTTGCCGATAAATCAGTTTTGATTCTACATTTAACTACAGAAAATGTTAAGCGCATAGTAATTTTAGCAGTCAGAAATTTGATTACTGTGGTTTTCATTCATACTTCGTTTTTATGTTATACGCTCTAGATAAATCATTTTTTGTAATGTATGGCGGAAATGTTTGTCTGAACTATTATTGAGAGCACTAAGGATACATTACTTCGCTGATTCTTTTAAGACATAATCATAGCTACCGGGAACGTTTCGCAATTTCTTCTTTTCGACAATATGGAACATTTTGACAAGAGTCTTTTTAGTACAACTTACGTCATCTGAAAGAGCATCCCGGTAATTCCTCGAAGCCCTCCTACCATCGCGGGATGTTTGCTCAAATGGAATCTTAGTATAATCTTTTCATTTTATTAGCCTACTTGGGAAATCTCTCACATTCAATGATTCTGTTTAGTTCATTGGCATCCGATGAAGCAATTGCTACAGTGAAGCCTTCCGGGTACATGAAGGTTATCATGAGATCTTATTTTCTTGTGTGATAGGTCTATGCGACTAAGAAGAAGCATGGGAGAAGAAGATGAGAACTTTGGCTGAACTTGAATGAAGCCCAATTGGCTGGCTTCCCTCTGCATGTCGCCGTGTTAGAATGAGGGAGATAACGGGAGCGTGGCCAAGTAAACTAGAACAAAGTGTAAAACTAAATGAAGCTGAGTAGATTCAGTTAACATATAATTTCCATCTTACACGTTTTAGTACGGGTGTTGAATAGTCGTGGATGAGTAAGCAATATGTTAGAAGTGCAGACAAAATCACGTGGATCAATCTTCGTTTGCGAACTGTTTACAGAACACGCGTATTAGTTTAGCAGTAAAACAAGGGTCCCCGAATGCAGAATTTCGGACGGTTGGATGCAAAAGTGGTGGGGAATTCTGACAGCTGTTCCTTCTTTGCTTTAATGCACCACTTCAGGATGCGTGACAAAGTAAAACATTGTATGAACGGCATTTTGTGTATCTATGCAGTCAGTTCTTCTGCTTCTGGGCTCTCCGTAGAAAAAGTGTTGCAATTATTACAGTTACGTTGCTGCATTGTTCTTACATCTTATACTGTCAAGCAGGTAGAAACTGCGACGCTGAACACAATTGCGATTAACTGGCTCTTATTTTCACGGGGATGTAGTTCCATATTGCTGTGTATCAGGTTAAATTGAATTTTCTTCGAACTATAGTTATTGTTTTGTATATCGAGGTTGTTACTTCATATTCCTAACTACATATATATAAGGAGGGAGCAAACATAAATAAAGTGATATTGCGTACAATTCTGATGAACTGCGAAACTCTGACGTTACCGATACCGATCAATGTACACAAAAGTAATCATGTTTCTACATGGGCGCATGCATTTTGGGGCACAAATACCTGTAACAAAATATTACTGCTGCGTTGAGGCAAAGATAGGTTTAGAAACGTGACTATTTAGACAACTTGCCACCTCTTGGAATAGCTCATCGAGAGAGTTGCCTTAGGGGAACCTAGTCATTCTTGTGTTCTGTTCAAGGCAACTGGAGGGCTTGTTACCGTTGCCGCATTGTCACGTGACCAAGTGTGATTTGAATTTTACTTCACGTAAACGTATATCTAAGTTAGAAAAATTAGGGTAGCTATGCTTCTTAGCCTTTGGTATTACAAGTGTACAATGCGTGTGAGGAACCTCAAACCAAGCTAATAAATATAGGCAACGATACACTCCAAACGGTTGAATTAAAAATGGGTGATATACGTCGTCAAATAAGATTACTTCGTTCATCATTATTCCCAGGCCCTGAGAACATTCCGCCTATTTTAACCAAAGATGGAGGCCTAAGCATCCTCTTGTTCCCGCTTAATATTGTTACACTTAACGTGATCAAAGGTGAGTATCCTACGCACTGGAAACAATTAGATATATTTCTAGGACACAGATTGCTTCTAGCGTCGACCCTTTCGGATTAGTCTTCACCACCGAACATTTTCAGTCAATCGGCAACGAACCTTCGGACAGCGACCCTTTGAAATAGTCAGTCACGACAGGAGAGATGTGGTCGTGATTGACTTGAGAATCAGTGGGTGAAAACCATCAGGTCCGGCAGGTTTGGTGACGTTAAATCTGCAAGCACTTGACCTACTACTACAACGCCGGAATCCAAAATGTCGAGTTCGGTAAAAGGGGTAAACTCCAATGTGAAACAGCCAACTGATCATTTGCAAATACAGAAGCGAAGTGTGCCGACACCGCGGACTCACGCTTATTGCTAGAGCTTAGGTGCTGTCCGTCCGGGCTATCCTGCACTGCCTTATCACCTGCTGGCTTCAGGCGTCGCTTGACGTAAGCAAAATTGCTCTTGAGGCAGTCTTTGCGGCGATGGCGATCTGCTCTTCGAAATGTCGGCGCTTATTCCTTTATGCACTGTTGCAGAGTTTCCGTCGTCTTTTATACTCTTCGTAGTCATTGGCAGAGCCATATAGGAGGAATCTGACCCACATTTTGAGCGGCCTCCGATCCAGCGTTCCATACTCCCTGTCAAACCAATGAGGCTTAATCGGTCTCAGTTTAAAACATTTCCTGGGCATAACTTAGGAATACAGTGACGTCTTTCACTCTTTTAAATATGTCCAACATTCTTCCACAGAAGCAGCTTGTGACAGAGACGAATTTATTTGACCCGCGGTTCGGGCTAGACCGTCGAAGTCAGTTTTTCAATAGTTGTAAGCTGGTTCCAGAGGACTTGAATACGGCAAAGTTAGTTCTGCATCAGCTATGAGCACTAAGTGATTGCTTGTAGCCAGGGGCTTTAGGATTCGTAAGTTACGCACTCGTTGTTCGTAGCTCGTTAACATCAGTTCGAGACAAGAAGGGGTTGAGCTTGGTGTTATGAGTGTTGTCTGGCATATGTGTTGCGATGCATCATTTTCAAGTACCAAATGCACGAATTTCGCTTCAACTTCACCATGTCAAGGCATCAACTTCACACTAGGCCATGGCATTCTGGGACAGTAGAATTCGCCCATAAGTTGATAGTGTAAGCGACTCATGTGAGTTCGAAGATGGGTCAACCCATCCAAACTACAAGTCATTGGTTGCGATAAAATGCGCCCACGTGTAGTTCACCGCGCCTGAGGTGAATGCAGCACCACAATAGCTCACACAAAACATCGCCACTTTTGTAGGTGCTCACAAGTCTCCCAGGCAGGGAAGACCGGATGTAGAGCAAGACACCACCGAGGGCATTCGTTAGTCTATCGTAGCGGAAGCATGAGTAACCATTGAGTTCAAATTCCTGTATGCATAACACTGAATGAAGCCATGCCTCTGCGAGTCCTACTACGTCTGGCCGCTCAGACGCAACGAAACAACAAAGATTATCGCTCTTGTAAATAACACTGCAATCGTTAATGCAGGCTACTTGTGGGCCGTTAATGATTGAAGTGTGAGCAAACGTTTTTTCTTGATTTGCCGATTCTGGGGAACGACCCGAAAATGTACGATACGGAGATTTGTTTCCACCTCACCAGTGCGTATTTTCAGCTCAGTGTTGGAGGACAAACTTTTCAGGCTACTTAGGTGAGACAATCTCTGTCTTGGACTGGCTTTGTCCACAAAAGTAATTCAATGGGTTGATTTTGTTGAGCCCTTCGCTTTACAAGATGGAAATTTGCATCAGTTTTAACGCGTCCTCATTAACGTTGAGGAGTCTGTTAATTCGACCGCGTAAAATCTCGCTATCATGATCGTAGCGCACTTGGGTTGATGGATCACTAGACTCCGGCGCGTGGAAGATCACTAGGTTCTAACGTCTCTGGTCGGGCGAGGTTAACCTTGCAGGGCGAAGTATATTAGCAGCCTCACGTAGTTCGGCTAACTTTTGACTTACAGAAGTTAAGCTGCAACACCCCTTTGGTAACTTCGTTCTTATTCTTTGCACTGGTCTTCAGCACTCAGGCTTTCACCTGCGGGGTAATCTGTGCTCGCTGGACCCAACAAAGTAAACAATTTATACTAGGTGAAAATGGTCTCCTAACAACGTTTGGACACCCTGCTGGTGAGTTTGCATGGGTAGAGGAGGAGGACTGAGCTAAAGCCTGAAGGCTCTTCGGGCTAGGTTGTTGGATCAATTACACAGAGCTGGCCGCAACTGAATGATAAAGCCTACAAGTCGGGCTTTACTGCTTTTGGCTGTATCTTGTTTCTGCAATTTTCACATAAATTTTGAACGAAATCGTGTTGGATTTCCCGAAGAAGATGAAAATGTTCATCTGATGATCCTACACATGAAATGTGATATTTAACATGGCATAAAACACACGTGACGGCATTTGCACGATATCCGACTATCTTGGAACAAATACAACATGGTGAATGATTAGGCATTGTGAATAATCCAAAAACAAGATGGCGGTCAACTGCTGGAGAAAACGGCGATAGCATAATTGCCGAAAACCAGCTGTGAAAATTTAGGTTTTTACGGTAGAAAAGTTCATATTCAGAAATGAAACTGAATGCTATCTATACTTCACGAAATCATTCCAATCAACGAAGAAATGCAACACAAATTAACCTTGTCAACACAGCCAAAAAGAACTGACGGGAGGCTGTTAGCCGCAGTCACTGAGAGTTATGAGTTATCAGCAAATATCAGCACGGTTTTTTAAAGCGTAGGTCATGAACCACCTGCAAGTTAGATTAGCTTGATTATGTAACTGGAGCCATAGACGGCGGTAACGCTATAGTTGAAATATTTCATGTTATTCAAGAAACTTTTGACCGCGTTCCATGCAACATATTGCTTCCGAAGTTTGTCTATTGTAGTAGCAAAATTTTCTTTTAATTTGGTTGTCTTCCTACTTTCATGGTAGGAAGCAAGTAGTCAGAATTGGTAAATTTGCACCTGAAACCATTACAATATCCAGTGGAGTGATTCAAGAAAGCGGGTTTGTTCTACTTCTTTCCTTAATCTAATTCAATGATCACCTTGATAAACTTATGTTCGGGAGGCCATTCATATTTGCTGACGATGTTAACATTACGTATTATTCAACTCCTGGGCAAGTCACTCCTGATTGTAATTAGAAATTCGTCTCATTTAGACTCAATCAGACAACTATCAAATGCCCAGAATGGCCTTTCGGCAATCGCCATCATTACGCACTCTACCCGATCTTGGTTGTGCTGGAACCCACAATTCGACAGTTGTCAGTTCGTAGTTGCTATCACTGAGATAAGAGGGACGGCATCGACCTTCGGGAACGAGTTATCAGATGTGATATAGCATCGCTTACTACCCATCGATGCACGTTACTACTGTGCACAGAAAATCGTAGCCCGCTCACCAAGCGACCTCCTTACCAAAAGTAAACCGCCAGTGGTCTTAACCGTGCACTGGCAACAGTAGATTTGCGGGTTATAGCCCTGCCAGTGTCAGATGAAATGCGCACTGTTGATGATTCTCGATTGGATGAAACGCGCACACAGGGTTTTCCTTGGTATTTGATGAATATCTGGTTGATTCTGAAGGTGACGCACGTCTGCCTATAACATTCAACCGCCTTCTACTGCACTATAGTCCTAATTTAGTTTTATTCATACTGTAAAGTAAGCATTAGAGTACTGGAGTAACTACTGTATGATGCACCACACGATTGTCATGTTAAATCTGTTTTACTAGGGCTGTGACACTCCACTGAACATTCTGACCATAAACAACACCCCTTCCTGTGTGTGGCGCAGTCTGAGAACTTGGTCTAAGGCGTCTCGCCTCGTTTGAGTTTTCAGAGCAGACGTCTGTCAAAAGAACCGCGCCAACGTAAAGCGAACTCTTATATTGATGGATTACAGGCTTCAAACCTTTCAAATATGTGTTTGGCCGAAGCTTGACTAATGTACTCTTGTGCACTTGAAGCTGAGAAATTTGGCCATTATATCCATGAAAAACATTTAAGGATCATTCACAAAGTGATGCTTGAACATGCCTAACATTATTGTTTACCGTGAGCTTCTCGAGTCTTTAAATCTGCAGCCGCTATGGCTACGGAGACCCAAACTTAATTTGCGTTATCTCTACCGCTTATTATTCTGTTAAAGCTTCACGGTATAGCCATACTTCGAGGTTACGTCTCCAAAATAATATGACATAAGCAACAGCGAGCGCATTGTGCATATTCAAATGTCTTGTACCAAGATCCGTTCAATTTTTTCTCAGGAAAATATGCGCTAATGTGGAATAAGCTTCCATCGAATATTAGAAAATGCTCAACCTATCTGCAATCCAAACGGATAATCAAGGTTCACTTGAACATTTCCAATATTTGTCAATAAGTTGACAAAAGATAACTGGATCATTTGCATGAGCCATGTCCTGGATACAATCAAATTTTGCAATATCTAGTCATCTTAATAATTTAAGTGTACCTTCACATGGATGCACTTCCTAGTATGTTTTTACAATCCATGTTATTCTTATCATTCCTACGTCATATCTTACCAACACCGACTTTTTCTCTTTTGGTGCACTGCTTTAGAGATTACCTATGCCTTTCAAGCTGAAACCTCCAGGTTTTAATTCCTCAACCTAGCATTCTTCTTTATTTCACTGTTGCCTGCAACTAGGCTGTTCTCTTGCAGTGACGGATTAAAGCTTCCGAGATAAAACCTTATACACATGCAATGCAAACTGCTACTGACTCACTGGCAAATAACAACCAAATGCCATACTTGGATGATCCGCATGACGGATTGGGATGAGGCATCATCGCCCATAATGCATGTATTAAACAACCCAAACAAAAAATATTTGTGTGACAGGTGGTAATTTACATGCACTTTTGCCATACCGGGACCCAGCTGGATGGAGCTTGAAAGTGTAGGTGGAACCCATTGACGGTTTAATCCACATGGAAGCAGGTCCGCTGGGGACGGTTCCATGGATGACTTATTATCTTAATTGAACTTTTGTCTAAATCTGCATTTGTTATTGCTCCCAGTTTCTTACTCTCTCTAATACTTGCTAAGTGCCATTCCATTCAGAAAAACATTCGGGACCCGTTGTACAAAACATGAACAATCAACTATTTTATGCGCTTACGATGTACAAATGGATCAGTCTAATATGGTGAATAGGGTAGCAATGTTGAGGAATAAAACATATGCATATATATATATATATATATCTCATTTTCGTACTATTAGCGAGGCTGCGCAGTAGCCTTTTGACTGAATGCAGTAGAGGTCTTCGATTATTCACTAAGAACTCACGCACTCTACCAACCTGAAGTATTTTCTATGAACATCGATGTTATATTTCCTATCACATAAATCCGGTAATATTTTCCCGCAACCGAAATACAAATCACATCAGACATGGAGTTATTTTGATGTAGAACGCCGACAGCTATAAAGGGTCGCATTTGGCTTTGAAATCTTTACTGGGAAGAATAACTGTGTTGCCTTGCTGCACGAAGACTAGCTTGTAGGTGGTAACGTAAGCAAATACTCTAGTGTCATTTCGACCGAATATTATTAGGTATTTTGGGAACATGATCCAGTGATATGTCAATCGACCACCCCGGTATTCTGTCCCTTTTTCATCTCATATGTCATCCATACCGCCCAGCATTCAGCATAGAAACGCGAGCGCGTATGTGTCGGAATAAGTTGAGTACCGACCATCGGATAGATTCATTGTTCGTTCGTTAAATATCCCATAGCTAATGCACAAACCAGCTATAATCGCAGTGTCAATATGGAGAAATCTCACTTGCCAGACAATATGGTTTACTACCAATCATTGTTCCACAGTGATAAGCGTAACGGGCAGAGAATGGTTCCAGGTTTGACATAGGTTCCCATTTATTTCTGTGCAAATGTATATAATTTATGGTAAAACAACGGTACGAAAAATCCTGACGCTGAAGATAAAACATTTTAAAATTACGTTGTGACTATCTGCATATTGTTAATAATGATAAAATTGATCACTCCTTCCTCTGTCCTTTGATTGAAACGCAGCTGGTTACTTATACTATAAGATTCTCAATATTTTTGGAGAATCCGAATAGAGTGAGAGAATGTGTGTAACAAACAACCTAACGTATGTAGCGTTTCAAACAGTTGTGCAACAATACAATTCCCACATAAATGCAATGTAAATGGCGCAAGGAATTCTGCAAATACGCCAGTGATAGCAAAGTTGTGGTAACTGACATGCTCAGCAAAGTATCGTTGATGTCGCCAAAGTAAATTTTTTAGTCCCTGATCCCTTAACATAGGGAATGAAATTGTATATTTGCTCATCGTTATCTTGCTAATTTATCTGAATAAGTGTGTTATACTTTATCATTGCATGTAGTGAATTTTGCATTTATCAGAACATATTCTACAAGTTTCATACATTTAGGACTCGTTGGTTCTGGTAGGAGAATTGCTAAGCAAACTATGTGGTGACCATCATACTATGGCCTAAGAACACGAAACTTTCTCATAAAGTAAAGCCGTTCTCTATATAGCCAGCAAGATGGTAATTACTACCCTGCCGATGGTAGTTTGAAGTCTTGCACACGAAGTTTCCGCTGTGCGGATGTCTTATAACAATGACTAACGAGAATTTGGCGTGTATACGCTGCGGATGTTTGCAAACGTTGATAACTCGTGAAATTCCAATCCCATGAGTGACTCAAAAATCGATGGCAATATGTCACGCGAGGGCTGTTAAAACTTGTACAGCTTGACCCAGCCAAAATAAAAGAATTATTTAGGCGTAAAGTGCTATACATATATTTAACAAGGAAAAGAGTTAAAAGGATTTTGCTTTTGACATTGAATACAAATTAGTAAGTGTAATTAATAAACCTCTTAGTTCTCGACAGTGCGAGGCACAGTCCGAATGTGTGACCTGATCAGTTCGTACAACGAGACGGCATAAATAGGTAATTGTGCATGTTTTGTACAATGCACCTCAAATGCATTTTAAATGTTGTTGGCAGTTTAAGTTGTCAGAGAGATTAGGAAACTTGGAACAATAACTGATGCAGATTTGTCCAAAAATGCAAAAAAGTAGGAGACCCACATGGAACTTGCTTACGGGTATGGTATTCCTGTACTGAGTTTCACCAGCAATTTAATGCTATAATTTGCTGTGTGCCTGTGTGAAAAACAAAAGGTAAGTCAGCCCCTGTGTCACAATTTTTTTTATAATGACTGTGTTGTGCACGAATTATGGGCGACAAATCCACAGCCCGTTCCGGATGTGGATCATTCAAATGTGGCCGATTTATCACATGCCAGTGAGTCTATGAAAGTACGCCGTTCATAGGTACATTAGTTTGGCTTAGAATCTGTACTACGTCACCTCAAGGGATCAGTCCTGTCGTGATCAACAAGGAAATAAAGAACATAATGTATGAGGAAGTAACCAACATGAAACTCGTAGCAACCTTTAGCAGATGGACCGATCACATGTTCTAGAAATTGTGGGTGAATAATGACGTATATACAAAGATTTCAAGAGAGATAGTTGTTGCACTCTTCACAGTGTATTTTAAGGAAAACAGAGGATTGTTGATTATATAAATGCAGTTGATGTTTCCTCTGTATTTGTGGGCGATTTATACTAAAACCTGATTAATTAATGCTACTAGAATTGGAAGAGCCTTAGTTCTTTAATTCTGGACAATCGATCGCAAAGAA